>VXBZ01010662.1:316406-353781 GCA_013399135.1 Heliornis fulica
CAGCCGCTCCTCAGCAGGTTTTTTCTCCAGCCCCATTCCCAGCCTGGTCGCCCTCCTCTGGACCCACTCCAGGACCTCCATGTCCTTCTCAGAGTGAGCACTTGAGGTGCAGCCTCACAACCCCCCCCCCAGCCCCGCTGGCCGCACTGTTTCTGAGACAAGCCTTGGGTTCTTGGTCCACCACTGGGTGCCTTCGGTACTGTTTATGTCCATTGGAAAATGGCTTTAGACTGATGCCCAAAGCCAGGACCAGCTGAGAGCAGGAGTGTGTCTAGGAGAGCATCAAGGCTGTGCCAACTCATGGTTCTGGCTAACCAAGGGACAAGTCATCTTGTCATTACTTTGCTGATGGAGACAGAAATTAAAAACCTGAAAAAGGCCACCAGACAGACCAGTGACCCTGACCTATTGAGGAGTGCAAGAGAAATGCCCCAGCTATAGCCTCTGTGAAGACTCTCCTCCATTGCTGTGTTGAAGGTCTTCACACAGCATGGCCATTCAGAGCTGTAGGCCCTGGGGACTTGCAAGATGCTGCTCAGGATCCATCAGCTGAAAAGCTAGAGTGGCTTTGAGAGGAAGGCAAATTCATGATTGTATTTTCCTCCTTCCTTGATCAAGACTGGACCTCAGTGACCCAGGGGCAGAACCACTTGTGGATCCACAGCCTGAAGCACCTGATGTGCATCACCACAGCTCCAGGAGAGCAGTCTGAGCAAGTTCATCCAGCGAGGGATGAGCCCATGTCTTGAGAGCTGTCAGTCAAAGGCACAAGCTGTCCCAGTGCAATGCTGAGCAAGGAGTATGGATTGCTTAAAATGCCATGGTTGTTTGTTCTTCCTAATGGCAGCCTCGTTATCTATGCCCAGAGATGTTATTAGACACCAGCAGGTCTGTGAGGAAACAAATCACTGTGCCCAGAGATCTGGGAAACACCAGTTAAAAAACTGCAAATGAGAACTAAAAGCAACAATTTCTGAAGTGAATTGAACACTAGGAAAGATTACTAAAAAAAAAAAAATCAGGAAAACACTCCAGAATATGCAGTATAGTGACAAAGGTGATGCTAAAAAATACCAAACTGGGGCTCCACAGCGAGTCGTTAGGCATGGCAGCAGCACCCTGGGTGCACGACTGGGATGTTGTATCCACAATGTCAGAACAGGTTATTAAAATGGTCTGTTGAGCCTCAGAGCCTGCCACACACTCCTTTTTGTGAACGTAGGCCTCATGAATAACGCTAACTTGAAGGCATTCCTGAGCTTTGCTTCTCCACTGAACCGCTGCAGGGCTCACTGCTGCATCCCTCAAGATATCTCGAGATGTCCCCAGAGGTTTATGTTCTGGTTTTTGTGCCAAGATCATCATGTTCCTGCTAATAACTGAAAAGGATAACTAGTGCAATTTTGAGGCTAGTAACTTCTTTACAGACAGGTAAAATTACTGAGAAATGGAAGGGACAGTCAGAGATGTCAAGTACTTCCTGACTTTGTTAATGCTGATGTGAATTACAGATGTTTACCTGGAAGAAGGGTTATTATGGTCCATCTTGGGACACAAAGGAGAACTGGGAGAACAGAGGATCTGTATTAAACAAATTCTTTCTGGGACACTTATATTTGAGCTGCTCTGAAATAAAAAAAACCCGAATGAAAAGTCATTTGCGGTCATTTTGCTCAACCTGGAACGTTTTCGTTAAAGAAACACCCATAAACAGAAGCAAATTTAATGATTAAATCTCTTTGTAAGATGAAGATTTGGAATATTTCACTTCCAAATGGAACATTTAGGCTTCTCTACAATCTTTGGGTTTGGCAAGAGGTATGTGTTGCCAAATCTGGCAGAAGTTCCCAGATAGATGTTTTTGGCTTCAATCTGCCTTAACCAGCAAATCTCAGCTTTAGAACATGACTTGGCCAAAAAGCAGCAGGTAACGCTGACGTGAGCTGCTCAGCACCCTGCAAGGACTGGTGCTGCTCTGGGGCCAGGTCCCTCAGGTACATTCATCGCTTTCCATACGAAATCCGCACCACAGGAATGTTTTTTTGTCCAGGCAAGAACCAGTTCATCTACATCTCTGTCAAAACCATTTCCAAATCAAACTTTGGTCTTCCGTGCTTGCAAACTTCCAGCAGCATTTGGTTTTACAGGCTCCTGGGTTTAATCACGTGCGTTTCTTGAGCTGCCCACTTCCATCAAAAACTGACATCTAGAAATAACAAGAAGGCAATTCAAATATTTTTCTAGTTAATCCCAAACACAGGCTAATGATGCAGGAAACAGGAAGAGATTTTTGCAAGAGGTGCAGATCAATGAGGTTTTATACAACAGACAAAGCCGTGGGATGTGTCATCTGCACCAAACCACCGAGGTCTCAGCTTTTGAGCATCCACCTTGCTGAGATGGCAACTCATCCAGAAACAACCAGAGCATCAAGAACTCAAAACCTAACACAAGAGATGCTTTGAATGAGACAAACAGCCTTCACAGCATCCCCTCTCTCGCTGAGCTGCAAGGCAGCCTTTCTCACCAACTGTCCAATAGAGTGAAGAACATTTCAGAAAATGAAAACAGAGAGTTCCAATGGGAAACACCCCCTTTTGACCACTGTAGTAATGATTTGACACTAACCAAATACAAACACACAGATAGATTACTATCAGCTAATGGTCTGTTCCAAAGGCTGTTGAAATCAAAGTCAGCCTTCCCTTTGATCTTAGTATTTTCACTAGGTCACATTCCAAGTTTACAAATCATATACTATAGCAAGAGATGTTTCACAACACACATCCATCCATATGAAAGAAACCTATGTCTGGTAAGACTTTTCATTTTCTTTTATTTTCCATGCTGCTGTTTTAAAGTTCCTCTGTAGTTGTTACTGTGCAGGTTCTGGGTTAGGGGAATTCACCTGCGGTGGAAGAACGTCGCTGGTCCTTCAAGCTGTTCCTAACAGAGCAGCCGTACATATGATGGCAGGACAGCAATACACACTCCCTGGAGCTGACTGCTGTATCCACTCCTTTTATAGCTCTTACTAATGAATGTGTTACAGATCACACAGTTCTGCAAACCAAACCCTCTTGGTCAGTGATTTCAATTACAGACACTTGTCAAGTTGTATTTACATACTGAAGGTGTCAGATTGGAACCACTTGACATCTATGGCCAAGCTATGTGTTTTTCTGTTCTTGATCTGTTTTGCTCTTGGTATCAGAATTCACAAGTCAGGCAGTGATGTGAAATACAACTCAAGCAAGCTGAACTGTTTGGTAAACACGGGAGATGCTCGCAAACAAAACCATACGGCCAGCCTCGGGTGTCTTGACTTCAGAGCCCTTCTTATCTCTGCATTTAATTGACTGGGGTTTTGTAGTCTTTGAGAGTGAATGCTCAGGAGCAGTGTCTGCTGCAGACATGCCTGACTCCCGGTGTAAAACACCCAGGTTTATATGCTACAAAAGATTTGATAGACCTTGAGCTGAGAAATGCCCCCATGGCACCTACACCTGCAAATCTCTGTAGAATCATCATGGCAGAACAACTTTACTGGGTGAAGCCTTTGATTTTTCCTTTGCCTTTACTTTTCCAGAGCCTGGGAGAAAGGGATCCTGTGCTGGCAATGCATCTGCAACTCTGACTGCTGTCCATCAACCAAGGAAACCATCAGAGAAGAGCATTTGCTAGCTGAGATATGTTTTCTGACCCAACTGGCTTCAGGTAAAATAAAAAAGACTAGCTGAAACTAACACTAAAGGACAGTTTTCAGTAGATAAGTAGCAATTTTAACCACTTTGTTGCCTAATGCTCATGTAGCTCTGAAGCCATTTTCCAAACAGGGATTTAGAATCCTATGGCAAGTGATGTTTCTTGAAATTATTGCCCAAGATCTTCATGTAGGTCTAGCAATTAGGAAAAGGCTCTTTTTGACTCTTCTTTCAGACAGGACCTTCTGGAGTGGTAACTAGTCCACCTCTAAATATGTGGTCTTGACTTCAAAACCAGCATGCTCTGTCATAGTGTGCATAGCTTTTCCACCCAGTATATCCACACTGTGCCGATGCAAACCTACTATGCAACACCGACTTAAGGAGATGAGATGGTGCCGTGGAGAAAGGACTGGTGAGCAGACACGTAATCTTTCGAGTCCCAAAAGCCTTTTTCACAGAATCACAGAATGACAAATTTGGAAAAGACCATTAAGATCAAGTCCAACAGTCCCTGTTCTCTCTAAAACCCTAAGCACCAGGCATCATAGCAGAAGCGACATTTTGAGGACTTCAGTGAAGTGCCATGTGAGTATTTTTGCAACTTAATAAACAGTTCAAGAGCATCAAAGTGATGGAGGGTAGTATCACAGTCTCTTCATCTGCCATGGTAACAGGATATAGGGAGAAGAGAAGAAACTTTAAAAAAAATTACCTGCAATCTCTTATTTTTTCACCAAAGTTTGAGCACTCTGAGCACCTACATCTTGCCCCTGTGTAGGAGAGCCACCCAACCCTGCTGATCAATAAAGTCAGTTTAACTCAGCAGACACCACAGAAAAAACAGTCTCCCAGTGCTGTATTTCTGTTGACAGTGTAATAATGCAGATAGACAACACAGCCCAAACCTGCCTTTCAGCTGGTGGCTGTGATATACATCTTCAAAATTCTCCCATTATACTCCCAGCCCAACTAGTTATCACATTCCTACTTGGCTTCAAAGTCTCTGGTTTGAGTCTAGCTGCAGGTAAAAGGGTTAAGAGGGTGATGTATATCACTGACAGCACTGCTGAGGAGCTAACACAGCCAGGATGTTGGTGTAACAGCTCAGAATGGGGAGGAATTGGAGTTATTTGTGACCAACGGTAGAAAATGTCCAGATTTTGAATGCACATGTCTCCTCCTGACTATTTTGAGGAGGATGCTGCAAGTTCTTTATGAAGACTTGGAAAACAGGAGTTGTCTAATATGAAAAACACAAAGAATTTTTATTCTGTTGTTTGGGTTGGGGTTTTTTTTCCCTGAACTCTCTGAACTTTTCTCTGGAAGCAATGCCTGCTCTCAAACGGATGGAAAAGACAAATTGTGATTCAGAATGAAACGGGCACAATTCTGATGTGATTTCTTGGGGTAGGGGACTAAAAGGTGAAAAGAAAAATGTCTGTTCATGAAATTGGAAGGTGCCAGTAGTTAAAGGGTTTCTTTAAACAGCCTTTTAAATTTACACTTTTCTAGTGTGCCTCATCTATAACCAAACAAAAACCACAAACACAGGAGATGAAGGTGATTCCGGCTGAAATGATTCAAATGCTGGAAACCCATCAGCACAATCCTTACATTTACAACAAGTCTGAAAATATTCAACGACAAATGTTCACTAATGAGAGTATTTTTCCTGTTCCTTATTCCATCAAACACCCTCACAAAACCAGTCCCCATTTCACAAGGAGATCTATTCCCAGGCTCTGTTTGCGGCGAGCACGGAACAGTTCCTACCAACACGGATTCATTACTCGCGAAACCCCGGCGTTACGGTTTGTATTACAATTCACCACTTACGCCCCAGGAATCCTCAATCACAGGTAATAGGTATTTAAGCAGTTTCCAGTCTGAATGCAAACTAAAACGTGAGAAACATTTTCAATCTGTCAACATTTTCACAACCTACTGCTTCTCTTAATATCACGGACAATAAAAATAGCTGCCGCTGATCAGAAACCTGCATTTCCATTCCGCTAGACAATTTGAGGTTTTGCAAATTGTTTTCACTTGGATGCAAAAGTGAACCCAAAAGGGTTCAGAAAGTTTTGGCTAACGTGTGTCTGAGTCTCTTTCCAACCTTTTTCCAGAGAATAACCCCCCCCCCTTAAATCCCAGTCCCCTCTTTGCCTGCTCTGTCATGCAGGCAGCGTCCTGACCCTGGGGTTCAGTCTCTATTACACTGCAACAACAGTTTCATTTTCCTTCAGAAGCGAAGCAATTTCAAAGCCATGAAATGGTTCTAATTACGTCTGTTGTTTATGAGTGTTACATGATCAGTAGAGTATATATAAAGAATATTTGCAGTTTCCAGAAGTTTTTGAACTCCAGCCAGAATTCTATCCATAAACTCACACTACCACCTCCTTCCTTATCCAGCTACGCAGTTTTTCTAAACGTCACCTGGAGCTGAGTTTCATCTTTCTGAAGCTCTGAAATAAAGACATTTTTGCATAATGCTTTGGTTGTGATTGGGAAAAAAAGAAAAAGAAAAAAAAAAAAAGTCTGGTCAAAATATTTCAGCCAGATCTAATTTATTATCCACTGTAAATGCCCGAGGAGTGAACTCATCCTTCTTATTTGCCAAACTACTGACCCAATCACTTTTTGTACTGCTGGATCAATTTTAGTTTAAATTGCTTTTGTCTGCATAAATTACATCCCTTTGTGAACATGAGGGCTTCTGCTTCTATCTACACGTAGCTCGCAGCATTTGAAAAGTTGATCCTTTAGTTTCAGAAGTCTCTGGGGAAATAAGGTATTTTAGAGATGCAATTTTAGGTCCCAATCCTTTAAAAGCTATCGCATCTACCACCTCATGTTATTAGTCTCACTGAAATCGAGTAGAAATATTCACATGGGCAAAGTTGCAGAGATTATTGATGCCTACAGGATTGGGGCACAAATGCATCATGTCTTTTCCTTGGGAGCAATAGAAGTTAGATGCTTCATCCCTAGTCAGAAAAACTTGGAGTGTGACTGCAAATGGAAAACAAGGAGGTTCATAGAAGGGATCAAGCTATGTCCCTTCTGGCAGGTTGTCAAGGAAGAAGCAACTATGAGCTCTGAACCAGCCTAAAATTTGAAAGCAACAACCAGCTGCAATGAACTGTTTCCTCAGCTGCTTTCTGAAGTCCAAAATAATGTTAAAATGCATCTCTGCAATTCAAATCTCAGGGGATAAATGATACGTAGCAAGGTTGACGTGAGATAGACATAGCATTGCCTATCATAAGCTCATTAACAAATTAATCAAAGCCCAGATAGATCGCTGTGCGCTTGCAGCTAATCACCTCGCCACTCAGCCCTGCGTGATGAAGGACCAAATTTCACTGACAGACCCAAATTCACATCCACCCCCCCCCAAATCTGCTCTGATCTTGGATTTCCCTGTAAAGGGTTTGACATCAGAAATAATGAGATACCCTTTCAAGAGCCCTTCCTTTTCATACTCTGAATATTAATTTGAGCCCCATCACTCATTAGGAAGGACAGCGTCATCTCTTCCATCCTCGCTAGCTTGGGAGTCGTTATACAGATCCTTAGATCAAACCCTTGAAGAACATCAGGCATGGGACTATCTTGCAGGACCAAGAGATGGATGTGGCCGAAACCCCCCAGTCCCTGAGACCCTCGAACACTGGAGTATTTTAAAGCTGGTGCCACAGCTGTAATTTGCAGTTGCTGTTTAGATGCTTTGCAGAAATGAGCTGGCAATCTCATAAGCAACCCTGCAGCATCCCTGGACATATATTTTCTTGCTCCAGTGGGAAATGCTGTGGAGAGAGAATCTCATCCTCTCTCCTGCTCCGGATTTCGAGTAGAACTACAAGTGCAGGAACACCAAAGCTCTTTGATCTTTCCCCAGTGGAACCTCAAGGTTTGCCTGTGTCAAGTCGCAGGTCGGGCGGGAGAGGAGAAGTTTGTCGAACCAGCTGACCCAGTAAACTACACTTTCACACTAATTAGATTTTCATTATCAGGATGTCAAGGAAAGGAGCACATTGCACAATTTATTCTCTGGCCTGTGGGACAGCTTTTGCTGGATAAACGACTGCGAGCCAGCTGTGAAGGAGGCCATCCTGCCTTGTGCTGGAGAAGTTACGGCTCCTCCTGAGCCATTCCTGCTTGTTTTGAAAAACTGGGAGTGTTCTCATTTCCCAGGGCTTTCAAAATACAGCCTGTGTGGATGAAATATGCAGGGACAATGCTTCCCTGCAAGTGACAACTGAAAATTAAGGCTGACATTAATCCTGATGCTTTAGGGCTGGTTGGGGCGGGAGGATTCTCCCTTAAATGGGCGATGATTTGTGGGTTTGCTCAGGAACCAAGACAACAACAAGGCATAGGCTCAGGAATTTTCCAGAACAATGTATTTACTGCTTCATCTTCTTGGTTGCAGCCCTCAGGTAATCCCCAGGCTCACTGTGTCAACACTGCCTGAAGCCATGTCCCTTTTCATCTAGGTGGGGCTGAATTTGCTCCATCTGGACTTGGATGAAACATCTCTGGAGGTAATGCTGCTTGTTCCTGATGGATTCCCCCTTGCTCAGTGGCAAGCCTGTAAGAGAAAGGGATGCTCTAAGGACTATGTAATGGCAAAAATCATATCATCTCCTGGAGGAGATGCTCTCCCATGGGTTCACGGCAGCAGTTGGGTCTATGCAGATGAGCTGGAAGCCATCCTGGTTTGTCCAAAGGTGTGAGCAGCTTTGAGATCTGGCCAGAACCCCAGAGGGTTTTTCTGTAGCTGAACCAAAGCCCCTTCAGTCCTTTGGGGTCTCATGGGGAACAGAACTTGGGAAGGCTTTGCTGCAAACATAATACTGAACCAAAAATAGGGATTTTGATCCTCACCACTTCCAGTTACATCCATTGAAAGAGCTGCTTGTTTTAATTGTCTGTCTTTCAAAAAGTGAAAGCAACAGCTGAGTTTCACACCTGCCCTACTTAAGTCATGGGTTTCCAGGCTGTAGGAAGGATTTCTAAGTGACACCTGTCCAGCTCAGAGATGGGTCTAAACACAATTAAGCTGCAAGCCCAGGAGCACTAGGAAGGATGAGCTTTCGCTTCATGATGACATTAAACTCTAAATGGAGCTTGGAAAGGACAAAAAGGCATTTGTGTGCTGGACAGGGGCTCAGCAAGGAGGTACTCAGCTAACAGAGTGTTCCAGTGATAGGGCAGCGCTGATTTAATCACCATTCGTCCAGGCAGAGGCTGCTGCTGGTGGCACTCGGGCTGACCCGAGTTCCCTCTCCTAACAGCTCGCCTTTCTCTGCACACAAACTCTGCCCTTGCTGGGGAGGAAGCACCAAGGGGAGAGATTTTGAAATTCTAGGTCAGGCTCAAGCCAAAGTATTTGTTAGTTTTAAGGAGGGCCCCAAGTTCTTCAAACATGACTCTCGCTGCTGTTGACACCACTTCTCCCCAGAGGGTTACGCTTGCCTCGGCTTATTTTTAACTTACAGAGAGAAGAAAAATGTTCCTTGGCAGCAGTTTGCCCAGACTCATCCTTTGTGCTACAGGCCCAGAGCTATCGCCTATCCCAGCCTGGGTCTCTGCAGGTCCCGGGGATGCCAACCCCCTCATCGGAGCGCAGTGCCTAACTCCGGAGCAGGCTGGAAGCCCAAGCACACGATGCTCAGATCGTCCCCTGGCAGGACATGAAAGGTAACCTGTCTTGCAATTAAGGGAAGGCAGCTTGTAATGAACTCCAATTGAGGGCAGCGCTGCCCGCACGGGTGCCGAGCAGGCAGAGCCCGCGCTCGGCAGGACGGAGCGCGGCACTGCTATTTTTATGAGGTCATAAAATAGTTGCATTCGGTGTGCTACAGTATTTTGTAACTACATTTTTATGAACCTAAAATAGCAGCTTGCAGTTACTACTTGGGATAAATTGCTACCATATTTGCCAATCACTTTAATACCCACCGTCAAAACAGCTGCTGCTAAATACAAGTAAATTATATTTTACTCTCCTCTAAGGTTAGTTGGGAGGCCTAAGCCCATCATTTCATCTAGTCTCCACAAAGCATGTCCACTGAGTTGGAAAATGGGAACTTATTTGATTCAGGGGTAGGAAGGGAAGTGATGTTCTGCAATTGATTTCAGCACTTAAAATGATTTTATTAAATCAACACTAATCCTCGGTGCTCCAGAATCAAAACTACCTCAAAATACGAAGTCTGCCTTAAAATTTGTTACGTTTTTACCTAAAACAAGTTTGGGATTTTGCACTCAAATTCACCCTCCCCTCAAAAAAAAAAAGTTTTTCTTCTACCCAGGATTTCACGTATTGATAGTAACTATTGCTGCAGTAATAACAACAGGGCTTGAAAGCTTCACATGTATCTGACTCCAGTAGATGGATTTGACTAACTGGTTGAAAAAAAATGTATATACTGAATGTATATACTTTGATGGTCTTTCATTTCTTTTCCAGGGAAACTCTTCAGAAAACAGCAATTATGACTTAATAGAATGACGTCGGGTCAAGCATCTTAACTGGACATTTCCAACTCGGTGTCTTCCAGCTCGGTGCCACACCAAGGGCTTTGCAACGCTGCTCTCACAGTCTTGGCCTGGGCTCTTCCTTGTGTTTTCCTCCACTTTACCATTACTTCCATGTTCCCACACCAGCGCTGGCAGTGACTTGCTTTGCCCTGACAGGGGTGCAGTGGGTGCCCCCAGAGGAACCCGCTGTTTATTTTCGGTGTGGTGCGTGTCGTCCTGGCCCGTGTCTGTCAGAGACAAGCTGTGCAGGCTGCCTGTCTGCCTCCCAGCTCCCTGCCTGCCAGAGGGATTTTTATTTTGCCAGGAAAAGGCTGTTATTACCCAGTGGCAGCAAATCCCATGTGACGGCTTTCGGCTCTCCCTGAGCTTCATTTGCTCCAACCCAAACTGAGACCGAGAGGGGACCGGCAGGAATGACCATTTCTCTGGCCTTTTTCTTTCAGATATTTGCATGAGTGTATTTCAAGCCTGCAGACACCTCACAGCCCTGCCATGCCCTGATTTCTCTGCTGTCTCACCCTGCCCATGCCCACAGGCAGCGCTGCCCCAGTTTACAGGGTCCCCCTGGCACTCCCCAAAGCACTGAAGCATTGCCCTGCACCCCCAGCACACAGGATCAGCTCCTCGGAGTTCCCCTCCTCAGGAGCTCCCCTCCACGACCAACAGCACATTCAAAAGCAAGGAGGGGGGAAAGTCAAACCTTTTCCTATCATAAACCCCAACAAGACCAAATCCTGGCCAGGCAGTAAGAGAAGTTTGTCTGTTGGCACTGAGCATCCTGAACTCCAAGCATTAAGCACCACACCCACTGCTGGGAGGGACACAGGTCCCTTTCCTTCAGCACTGCCGTTATCTAACAGGTGAGACCAAGGGATCCTCTCTTGGAGCTCAACTGATCTCCAAGTGCTTCTTTGAGTTTCTTTCCTGGGCCCCTTGTCAGCACACACCATGAAGGATGCTCAGTGGAGTTTTTAAATGAACATGAGCTCTTTGTTAACAATCCCACCCAAACATCTAAACAAAAAACCTTCCACCAACTCTTCCAACAAGACATGTGCTGGTCTCAAGCTTTGGCAACCAGTTTAAGCAACAGCTGCTTGATCCAGGGTGCATCTTCCCCCTGCCCCCCACTCCATCTCCACACTGCTCCCTCCCAGGAGGTGCTATGTTCCCACCCCTGCCTACATGGGAAGGGAGGTGGGGATCTGCCTCGGCTGAGGATGACCCTGGGAAAGGACAGTTAATACCCAGCCAGACCAGGTCAACTCACAGATGGGCTTGACTGCTCTGAAGCCTCATCCATGGGTCCATTTAAACTCAGGTGATTCCACAACCATCACTGCTGTCTTTGGGACTGCCACCAGCAGGACGCAAGTCAGAGGCATACATCCATCACTGGCAGGGTTTGGAGAAGGCAGCACAGGTCACACACACTGATACCACTTCATGAGGCCTTGGTGTGGAGCTAACCCCAAGATGGCTCTGCCCTCCCCAGCTTCATCATCCCTGATGAGGAAACCAGGGCTGCCAAGACCATGAAACACCAATTCCCCCCTGGGTCATGATTTGCTGTCCACCTGAACCTGTAGGTAATTGGTTTTGCTTGAGAAGGACAGTATTAGATTATTATTCTTATTAAACATTGGCAGAAGCTTGCAAAAATCTGACCTCATTCCAGTCACTTTGTAAAGGGCAAAGAAAACCCCATTACTGGTGAAATGAAGAACTTGGAGGAGAACAACCAACACAAAAACCAACCAAAAAAAACCCCCTAAAAATAGTTAAAGTTCTCAAATCTCTCAAACTACAAACCACTCCTGATCCCAGATGCACTGGTATAAATCCTGTTCGATTCCACTGACGCAAATTGACTTACAGCTTATTTACTCCAAATAATCGAGAAGTCTTGTTGACTGCATGTGAAATGTTTAAAATAAGGAATGACATCTCAATACCAAAACATTTTGGAAAGCCCCAACTACCTTTCCATAGTCACTTATACTTGCAGAGCAGTATTTGGCCTAGAGGGGGGAACATGGAGTCACAGATGGAATGGGGGTCAAAGGAGATCCAGGTTCCACTCCCAGTTCGGTGACCTCTCTGCTGTCTGAGCTGTCTATCACTATGGTACACCTCCCACTTCACCTATCCCACTCTGTCCTCCTACTCACACCACCAACTCCTCGGAGTCCTGGTATTTGATGGCCTTTGCCCTCCTCTTGTGACCCTCGAGAAGGGCCAGGGAGCCAGAAACAAGGGCATGGTCATGGATCTGCCCACCCTGTGCTGAAGTTCAGGCTCTGAAATTGTTACCATTGGTCCCCCAAAATGGTTTTGGCTTGGGTCAAACAGCCCACAGATGTAGTGCACAACAGGATCTAGTCCCGCTTCTCCATCTATTTTTTTTTTTTTTTTAATATTTTAAAGGATTCACAAATCTGGGAGGCTTTCTGCAACATCCCCCCTTCTCCACTGCTCACATAAGTCCATGTGCATTGCACCCTGGTCACTGTGGGAGCCCCACCAGCACAAGATGTGCCCCTTTATGGATCCACTACTTCTGGAGCAGCCCAGCCCTTGGGAACATCACAACTCTCCTTCCTCACCATCACTGAAGGAAAAAGCAGTGGGGACCTGGAGCCTGATAGTGCAGACTGTCTCTTTAAGGACTTAAAAAGACCAGAAAAGCCAATAGCTCCAGTTCTGCACTGGCTTATCACTGATTTCAGCAGAGACCTGCTTTACCTTCTCAGAGGAAGCCATGCATCAAGGACCAACCCAATGATCCTGCACCAGGTTGCTGCAGATACCTTCCCCCAGGAGCTGTTTCCACGCTTGGACAGGGCTTTTTCACTTGCCCTGAGCAAAGTGCAGAGGTGACCCACTCTAAAACACTGGGGAAGAGCCAGGTGTGCTTCTCCATGGGCATCCAGGGACCTTCCCATCCTCCACAGCGAGGGGTGTTCAGAGACATCCCCGGGGATAAGCTCCTGGGAGATGGGCGTCTTTGAAGGGGAGTGACAAGCGAATCCCCGCGCAGGACGTGGCCATGATTGTCATTTCCAAAGGTGGAGGAGCGTGCTGTGGCTGCTCCCAGCGGCGTCTGGCGCGGCCGGTGACAAGCTGCTTGTCGTGTCACTCGGAGATGAGAGGCTTCGACGTCAAAAGGGACCCTCTGAACACCAACGCCACGACACAAAAGCAGCAGTTCAAAGCCCCCGGTTTCCCTCCTAGGGAGACAGCCTGGCTGGTTGTGACACTAATTTATTGTCAGATATATTTCCTTTTCTTTCTTGACATTACAGTCAAAGGCGTTTGTGTTTGAGCCCCTTTGGCTGGATTGATGATGGCATTACAGCTTACCTGGGCGGTAAGGAAGGATAACACCAAAAAAAATAAGGCTTCTAACATAAAGTTTGGGCCCTACGACTTATTTACTCTCCTGGCAATGGGCCAGATTAATTCAGGGTGTAATTTCATGGACTTGTGAATTTCATCAAGCTGAGAGGTTGCCTGTATAAAACAGTTGACAGGTATCAGTGGAGGGGTGATCCTAGGTCAGCTTTAACCATCAATAGAGACACCCCCTGAGGCTCTTCACAGCACATTCCTCTACCCCAGCCCCGTCTGCAGAGAGGTTTTTTTGTTGTCTTTGATGTTTTCCTCTGAAATCTCAGCGCTGCAGGAAGTTTGCTTCGAGATGCAGGCATTCACAGGAACGGGATGAGCTGAAAGACCAGTGCAGAATTATGGTGGTGGTCCTTAGATGTCCCCAAGAAACCCAGTAATGTGGTGCCTTGTCAACATAGGTTGGTGGTCTCAATCCACTCCTCTACAGAACCACTATCTACATCACGCTTTTGCCAGCACCACCAGGGATCTTGGAGGAAAGTCAAGCAGCACCAAAGTTGCTGGTCTCATTTCCAAAGCTTAGACGTGCAATACTTGTGCAAAAGATCCCTGCAGGGTGAAGCACGAGCTTTTGAGAAGCTGCTGGCCCACCCCACCCCAAGCTGAGGTGGCTCCTTCACATCCAGCCTGAAGGAGACAGATAGATGTGTGGCTGGACCACGCCTGCCTGCACTTTTCTAAAGAGTTAATGGGACTTCTTGGCTGAAACCTCAGTGTGATGTTACTGTTTATCCACATTACTGGCTTGTGTTTAAACATCATAATGATCCTGGTAATATGTTTCCAGCTGCTCACCACCCTGGATAGCCAGTTATTAAAAATAAACTTGCATAAACACCACATTTCTTTCGCACAGCTCATCCCTTTTGCCCACGTGCTCAGGCAAAGAGGTCACTGAGCTCAGTTTGTTGTCTGTTCCTACGGGGATGACTTCCCTACCACCAGCAGATGATTTTGTCCTGGGGTAGGTGGTGAAGAAGTGGAAGGAAGCATGGAAGGATGTAGAGGACTCAAAAAGATTTCTTTGTGCACATACATTTATTGCTTAGAGAGACATTTTCTCCCCTATACTGAGCATTGATCTCCAGTTTGATGATGGCTTTCAACAGTTGGGCTGCTGCCTCCTGAACTTCACTAAAAGTTCATTGAGTGGGGAATGGAGGAAGATTAATTAAAGTGATCTGAATGGTTAGTCTTTCTATTGGAAATGATTGTCTATGGAGTAGTACAGCAATATATCATTAATCGGGAAAGGTCAGCTATGAAGAATTATTGATTTCAGAAGTTTGGTTTGATTACAGCACTGCAAAGTGTGACATTAAAATTGCAGCTGTTTGTGTCTGTGCTCTGAGATCAATGGAAAGTGTGGGCTTGGATTTGCTTCTCGTTTTTTATTTCTTAAAAAAAAAAAAGAAGAAAGTACTTCCAACAGCATTAACTACCCAGAGTAAATTGTTACTTGACTGGGGTTGATGGTTGGTTTCTATTAAAAGGATGCTGTCAAACTACTTAGGCCCAACATTTACAATCAGCTGAAGGAATTTCCTGATATTATAAAGAAAATGGTTTGCATCAAGATCCTTCCCTGATGTCCATCAAGATCAGCCGGGCTGTGACCACGAGGGCAAAGCTGCCCACAGCACCTCTGCGACGGGGGCAGATTAGAAAGGTGGCTCAGGTTTCCAGGGTTTTTGTGACAAATATTTCAAGGAAAAGTTTCCCAACATTTCACACTTTTTGCAGTCAGTATTGCAGCATTATAGCAACTTTGAGGCTGAACCCATTTCTAAACAAAGCCCCAGTGAAAGAGCATTATTCATTAACTGCTCAATGGCAATCCTCTGCTGGAGGAGGACTGGACCCATCACATTCATCTCCTCTCTTCCAAGCCCAGCACAAAGCACACCACAGCTCACACACAGAGGAACGTGGATTTTCAAAGCCCCCACACAGAAGGGCTCCTCTCCCAGCCCATGTGTCTGAGCCTCCCCCCTGCAGAGCAAAGGCTGCCCGAGCGCTGCTTGCTGGTCACCAAGACCAGAGAAACTGGTCATAGATGCTCAGAGGAGCCCGCTGCTTTTCCTCATCTTAATTTTGGCCAGAGAGGGTTTGAGCTGCAAGAGGCAGGTTCCCACCTTGCCTGCTTCCTCTCTGTGTCCCAGACCTGGATGCTTTCCACAGCACAGCAATGCTCAGGGCAAGGGATGCGTAGAGGGAGAACTCCCTCTATGTAGGTTCATCATTAGTTTAGCTCTGGCTGGCACTTGGATTTCACCTGCAAGGGCTGACCTGGGAAGGTAAAATGGTGAAACCACCTCATGTACCTCTTGTTGGATTCAGCAGAATGAGACAAACTGTTTTGCAGGGCTGCAACAGCGCAATAGCCCACAGAAAAGTGTCAAAACTGAACAGCATCTTTCAGGGAAACATTTATAAAGGGAGCTATGGCAAAGGGCAAGGCTGAGCCAGGCATATGTGACCAGGGATGGGAGCTGCCCTCCCTGGAAAGCTGGGGACAGAAACCCAAACAGACAAAACCCACCCCTGGTATGGTCCTGCTGGAAATCCCCAAGTTGGTATCACCAGGTTACTGCTGAGTGTTTAATCGTGGCTGTTTCACAGGCTGAATGCATTTTCTTACTGTTTATTATTCTGCTTTTGCCATGTAACCTGCTTCGCTAAAAGCCTTAAATGAAACAACTGCCATTAAAAACCCATCAAAAAGGATTTTATAGTTCTCCCCTTTGCTGCAAGGGCCTAACAACTTATAAAAATTTATTTTGCGCTGTGCACAGTTCCATTAAAAGGCTGCTGGGGTTTAGTTTTAGGTTTTATCTCGGCACTGAGTTACCTAGCTTGTAACAGTCAAGGTTTTGTTTTGTCACCTCAAGGCCTAATCATAGTGGGATTTGCTGACATTAAGAGTCAGCAAATATATCTACAGGCATCAGCTATGTAGAAATGCTTTCAACTGACACGGGGTATAAAAAGGGAAGGGGGATTGCGCGCTCTCTTCTGGTGCGAAGGCTGGGAAAGGAGTAATTATCTCACATCAACATCCTAATTTCCAGCACTTTGATCAGAGTGCTTTGAATTGTAAATATTGTGAAAAAAAGTGTCATCTATCAGTTTTAATGAAAGGGATCTTTGCCCACAGAATGCCATGTGCTAAACCGGAGAGGTCTGAAGTCATCTCCCGACCGGCCCCGAGAGGCTTTGAATGCTCCTTCAAAGCGGAGGCTGTTGTCAACGGGAGCCCAGATCACAGGGGTGAGGCACCGGGGATTTCCACCGCTGGGAAGTGCTGACTGCAGCCCAAACCCAGCTCCTTCCAGCAAAGCACACGCTCAACTTTTAAAGATGTTTCCCAGCCCCACAGAAGCCATCAAGGCGCAGGCACCCCTGGCAGAGCCATCCCTGCCTCAGCGCGTTGGAGCAGGGCTGCACCCGGGGAACGCTGTGCTCCAGTGAGACGTGGTATGTCCAGTACATGAAGTGTTTGTGCCATGGGTACCCAGCCTGGCTGCCAACTAGCCCCAGGGGTAACGGTGAAAGCAGAGGTGTTATTGCAGGGTACAAAATAAAGCTGAACATCTCTGGTGCCCAACAGCAATCAAGGGGTAAAGTGAAGGATGTAAAGCCAAATCTCCAGTGCTTTTCAGCAGTAACACGTGTTTTACACAAGTCCCCTCCCTGTGTGCTGTGGGGAGAGGAGCAGCCTTGCACTCGTGTTTGTACAGCACCCAGCACAGGGCACGTGGGTGCAGGGCTACCCGTCCTGTCCGAGTGCTCCTGCCAGCACTGCCCAGGGCTCACTGCTGCCAAACCCCAGTGTGGTGTGGTGGTGGTGGAAGGGGCAGCCTCTAAACTGGTTGGGGCAGCATGAGACTGGACTGCTCACACGTGAGCCATTCAAGGACTCGTTCACTGACTTCGGGGTGTCACAACGGGCTCAGAAGGGAAGGACCAGATTCCTGAAGTACCAGCCAAAAGGTGGCAGAGATGCAAGAGCAGGCTTGGGCTTGGGAGGCCAGTTTTGTGGGAGAGTGTTTCTGAAGTAACACCGAACATACGACCTCTTCCTTCCACTCTTCCCGAGCATCCATCGCCAGCCACTTCAGGAGACAGCCCAGTCTGACCAGCATGGCTTCAGTCACCTGTCCTGGAATCACAGCCAGAGCCAGCAATGGTGCTCTGCAAACAGAAAACCTCATCAGGGCCCAGAGCAGAACCCTCTATTCCATCATGCTTGTCAAAACACGGTACTTTTCAAGTTTTCCTATAATTTTCTGAGAGCACACATGGCCGAGATGATATACATCCCTGAAACCATGGCAACCCTACTCAGATGTTTACTTGACACATGAATTATGCAGGCAGCTAAGGTTTTAAATCATCTTCTCCTGCATATTCGTCTGTCACTGCGGCATCCCCAGGCCTGCACACCCACGGTCTAACCCAGGGCTCTGCAGTGGGTATCAGTGAGGGACCAGTGATGCTCCTGCTGCTGCCAACAAGGAGAATCCACACTGTGGGAGTGGGAACTGCTCACGGCCTCCCCAGGTAGAAAGACTTACACGTTGGGAGCTGCCTGTTTTTTTTTTCCCCCCACAAAGTCATGTTAATTAAAAAGATTAAAGCCACACATTAAAACATTGGCTGACAGGTACAGTTCCCATCCCCCCGCTCCCTTGACATGATTGTGAAGTGTTAACACCAGACGTCAGTCCTAAAAGACTGTAAAAATTATCATCTCAAAGCTATTAATACAGCACGGTGGTTGGAGGGGCTCTTTAAAGAGCACATAGCATTAAACCTCCAGCTAGATATTAAGGGGATTTCTTAACCTGTAAAATTATAGTTATGTGCAAAAGAGAGGAGGAAGGGAGGGGGCTTAATTAAAAATCCATACTTAGCTGGCTCAACACTGTACTTAAGGGCTCTAGAAGAAGCCATTTAAACAGGTAAAATACTGCCCCAAATGCAGAGATGTCTCCTGGATAAAGAGGCCCTTTGTATCTTTGATGTCCTGTAAGTGCCATTCTCTTTAATTTTCTTTTTCCTAACAGCCATAAAGGATATTTTAAATGCACAAGGGACACCCAAGCCTCAGAGGCTATGGCATAGGTGTCCGGCGCAGTGAAATGTTCCTGGAATGGACTCCGACAAGGGCAGTGGCTGTTCAAAAGTCAAAGGAGCCTGTAGAGCTCCTCAAGGGGATGAATTCCTACGTAGCTTTATATAACCTTCTGGTGGTCTGACACCACCTGTGAGACCACAGACAAGGATCCTCTTTTCTTAAAAGCTCTGCGTGAAAAAGCAATCCCTGTTTGGAACAGCTGGGGGTGTGAAGGTATGTATGCCATAGGGAAGCCATGGCTCTCCGGTGGGAATGCAGAATCTTCTGGCAGAGGAGCAGCACTGCGACCCCAGCATCATCAGAATGAGGAAACGCTCACTTTGGGCTGGTTTAGGAGTTACTTTTCTCAAGTACAGTCTCCAGTCGCAGCAGCACACTGCCTCTCCACTGCAAGCCTCAGCAAAACAGGCAACAAAACCCTGGGAGCTGCACGTCAGTGCTGAATGAAGGGTGTGAGGAAATGCCATTTTCTTGTTATTGCAGCAGCGAGGCATGTGCTAATCGTGAGTTACCAGCCCAGAGCTGAGCTAGCATCCTTCTCCTGCACCCCGGGCACTGCCAGCTCCAGGGTTAGGTAGGGCACGCAGTTCCCGGTGCTCTTAGCTGACATAACAGCAGCAGCAATCTAGGCCAGGATTATATATGAGGTGGAGAGGCAGGTGAACACAGGCAAGTGCAGAAAAACAAGGTGACACCGATGCCTACCCAGCTTGCACAGTCCCAACATATGGCAGAAGCTGCGGGAGCAAATGCATCTTCTCAGCCAGACTTTGATTCATCAGTTTATATCGGCAGAAGGTCTCATGCCTCCTACTCTGCTAAAGGTGCAAGTGTGTATATGACCCAATGTACAAAGGAATTCCACTCATTCATTTATGCTTTGGAAGTGGATGCAACCAGCCCATGAATTATGCATAGCTTTTATAACTGTTTGGTTTGAACCGAGAGGGAACACATTCAACTGGAAGCTGATGACTTCTTCAACTTCAAAAGATGGGACTAATTACAAGAAACAATAAACAACATGGTTCACACAAGACTGCCCAGGCCAGTGCAGGATGGGAATCCCCAAATCCAGACATGATCCTGAAACAGAGAGACTGTCTTCATCTGACTCACAATACCTGGGTAGAGCTGGCAAACTTCAGAGCTGAGATTTCTTCTAGCCTAATGAAAATCAGGTTAAGGTCTCATTTACATGGGGCTTCTTCATATAGACAGAGGTCTTTGTTAACAGCTCGTGTCTGCACAGCTCTGGGTGAGCAACAGCTGTGCCTAGGAATGGGCTATTGTCCAGCCTGACCCCAACCAGAGCAGCAATCAAGATGTCTTCATCTAGCAGCCCACAAGAGAAGGTGCAGGTATAGCTGATAGTAAGCGAGCAGCACTCACTCACACCAGCCTTCAAACATACCTTTACTTTAATATAAGAAGGAAGAGGGTCAGGGTGGGCTCTCCATCACCCTGTTCCACACACAGTCATTTATGTGGGTGCAGAGGGTTAGAAGACACCCACATTGGTGTGTCCCTACAAGTAGTGGTGCAAAAGGTTTCTGTGGGTAACCTGGAATATAGTCCCCATAAACAAAGAAATGGAGTTGTCCAGGGGATGTGCCTGATTTTAGAGAGCAAAAGGTCAGAGCAGGAATTAGGCTTCTGGGGCACATGGGGAATCATGAAACCTGGGTCCTATTCCTGCCCTTTTCATCCCCTTTCAGAAGGACCTCGAGCAGCTGCTTTAACCTCTACATCCCACAGACTGTGGTAATAACAATGCTGCCATATCCTCGAGGTGCCCAGAGACTGTGAGGGCAAAAGGCTTGGGAGCTGGGGAGAGTTTTTCTCATTACCTCCAGCAGGTAAAACAACACATCATAAAGCAGTCATTTGTGCTCCCTCTTCAGACACTGCCTCTGGCATCGCTGTCCTTGCCAGTCACGTCCCCTACCCCTTCTGCACAGAGCCCAACAAGGACTTCATGAGACACCTCTGCACGGTGCTCGTGCTCTTCCCTGAAGCCATCAGCTTTGTGAGGCACGCTCTGGCAATGTAAATAATATGAGACACAGCAGGGGAAATGCCAGCACACAAAATACTGCATATGTCAAGGTATTAGAGATCCTAGAGAAAAAAGCCCTCCTGGTTTAATGGAGAAGGTCAGGCAGAAGTTATGTTTGCGTTTTTCAGCATGATTGGATTATAAATATAGTCAGCAGAGGCTTAGGACACAGGGAGCTCCGGATTGCATTTGGATGTGTCACTTCTGACACTGGCAGGTGACGCCTTCATAAACCTGGCTTTGTCACCAGCCGCACCGGCGGGCAGCAGACGTGCAGCCGAAGCAGGCAGAGGATAAAAGAGAGGAGCTTGCAGGGGAGCCAAGGGGCAGGCAGAGCAATTACTAAGTTATATATGTTTGGCTCTACTCTATGGTTTACTCCAATAGCTAAACAAAGTTAGATTGTGTCATTAAGTGGCACCCACGGCAGAAATGGAGGAAGAGCTGCCAGCTCAAGCAATTTCACGAGGTCACGACGCAGCCAATACATCTTTGATGTGCACAGGATACATCTGCTCTCTGCAGCCCCCAAACCTGCTTTTTTTTTTCTGCTCAACAGCTCTGGAAAAGATTTTCAAAAGTATTTAGAGGATTTATGGCCACATGTTCCTTCAAAACGAGCTCTGCCCACGTTCGCAAGGCAGGTGGTTGTGTTCTGCTGAAGGTATTGGCACCTTGTGCAGTTTGTGCTCATCACTCAACAGGATTTATGCTCCTAAAGCTCATAGGTGCATGTAAATCTTCTGCAGGGTAATCCCTGATCTTCTGGTGAGATCCATGTTGAGAAGTTATGCTGAGACTCAAAAGTCAGTAGGACTTCACATCATGTGAGTAGTTCTACTAGTTCAAAATTGGCATTGAGAAGGGGATTCATTTAATTGCAGCTCAAGCTGTTTACATTTCCTATCAAGCCTGTAATATCAGGGAAGAATGTTCAAGTCATTTCTAAGGAATATTTAATGTCTTAATGGGAAAAGTTCTAATAGCCATGAGCAACCTGTTTTCCACTTTCAATTCACCGCCCATCCCTGCTTACCCTTTCCCCAGGAGTACTGCACTTCTGACAGAGATGATTTACCCAGCAGAGAGGTGAAGACATTAGATGGAGGGACAGGCAGTGGATATAGAGAGATAGAGCTGGTCACCGAGTCCACAGGTCACATATGGAAGGCAGAGGCAGCTGGGTACTCTCGCCCTGCCTCTCTCACCTCCTCCAGCTACAGGGATGCTCTGACCTGAGGAAGCAGATTTTCTTCCATGAGAGCCAAGGAGCTGGTCACTGTGGTGACCTGCCCATAGCAGTCACAGCCACCAGCTGTGTGATGGTCACCCACGACCTGTGCCCTACCTGCCTTACCCTCGGAGCGATGAGAGCTGGAGCTGTGCTGCCCTGTCCTAGAGGAGATGTGTCACAGAAGTATCCTCACCATGCAGAAACCCAGATTTTCTGCCACTGCTCCTGACTGGCAGGCTGTCCTGTGTTGTGACTAATAGTTTGGAAGAAGTTTGAGGAGAAATAAAAAAAAACCAAACCCACCACCTGACAATATCCCAAATATGGAAAGAGGTTTCTTGCACTCACACAAGACCTAAAGTTGAATTACTGGCTCTTTACTGAGCAGACACACACCCCCATAATCCACTCTTATCACTGCCAGTAAGAAATGAAATGAATTCCTACCCCGTTGTCACGATAACACTATTATATTAAAGGTGGAGATAAAATTCTTTTAAACAGCAGCATAGAATGCCCAACATTCTGATTCCCAGTAAATCCTACTTACAAACCAACAACCCCGCCTCAAGTCATCAGCTCAGAGCCTCCACGAGACACAGCGCCCACAGACCTGCAGACGTGCAGAGATAACGGCAAAGTCAGCGGAGCCACCGCCGAGCCCGAGAGCACATCCAGGCACTGAATGCCCTGTTGTGACTTTCACTAATATTGTTTAATTATATTGCTACAAGGCAAGAATTCCCATTTGTCGGCAACTGGGGAAGTGCTTAAGGTGATGATATTGTTCTGCTTGGGTGGCCTGTGCCTGAAGGTAATCTTTCAAAAGCAGCTGCTTTAAGTGTTAGTTAAATGGTACCAAGGGATTCGCTTGACACAGGTGTCATGTTTAATCTTATTCATATATCAATAAAACTGGTACCATATGTGCAGGTTGGTTGGCAGCACTGAACCTCAGAGACAATCAATATTTCCATTAACAGACTCATCCTCGTCGGTCAAATCCACCGCAGCTCCCGACTCGAGGCGTTCCCAGCCTCCTGTTTCTAACCTCTGCTTTCCCATCCACTCTCCAAACATCTCTGCTACAGAGAACACGCTGCAGGGACCTCAGTAGCACAGTTTGGCTTTTATTTGTGACACACTTCCCCCAAATACACATTAAAGTGTAGCAGGGAAGTGGTGGTGGTCAAGGTTTAGGCATCCACTGTTCCTACAGTATGTTCACCTACTACTTCACAGCAGACGCACTCCGAGCACTTTGCAACCTGCTCTGAAGTGGCAGTCATGAAAAGGTTAACGGGGGCTGAAGGGTCGGGAAAGTCATTGCCCCAAGTGTGCTGAGGGTGGCCAGAAGACAGCACGGAGAGCCTGATGCTCAGCGTATGGCGACACAAGTTGTCACCCATATGAAAGGCAGCGCGTTTACAGCTCCCTGGCTGTGCTGCAGCAGCTGCTCAGACACCCGCTGTGCTCGGGAAGGAGAGGGGGCTTTGCTTCGGTTATATTTTGCCTCTAACAGCTTTTCCCAGGATAGGATTTTGGGGTTGTTTTGAGGGTTTTTATGGGGTTTTGTTTTTGTTTGGTGGTTGTTTTGGTTTTTTAATATAGTAATTACAGGTATGTCTAAACCTCATTCTAATAATGGAACTTTTAAAGTTTGGAAAAATGGTGCCTTCCTAACGTGTCACCCATCAGCCAGCACCCTTCACTCCTGGGCAGGGGTCTGGGGGAGCAGTGACAAGGACAGCGACACAGGGAGTCCAGATACAACTTTCAGTTGAACACCACGGGGACTATAACCAGGGTCACTTGTGTTCCAACATACTAAACTCAAGTTATGCTTAGCAACTCCTTAGCAACCCAATCCAAGGCATTCCTGACCGATCTACCTACTGGTAAGCATCTCTCATGGAGCACAACTGCATGGCCTGAAAACACCAGGACAGAACTAGCAGGATTGCTAACGGCAGCGTGCTGGCAGAGCTGTACATGGGGAGTTAGCTCAGAATCCCTTTTGCTTTATTATTTTAATTTTTTTTAGCAGAGACTGCTTCTTATTTAGGTGAGTACAGAAACTTACAGCTTAAAAATACATTTTATAAGGTTGTTCTCCTTGGCCACTGTGATTGTTTCATTTGGAGCAGGGGGCACTCCTTCTGAGGCAGGGGAGCAACTGGGCAGAGGAACAGGCACTGGTGGACGTGTGCCTGGATGGGATTCATCCCTGGACAAGTCACCTGACAAACCCAATCCCGAACTGAGCATGAGAGACAGATTTAACACTCCCAAATGAAATGTTAATGCAGGAACAATCCCCTATAACATCCCTGCCATAAATAATTTACTTTCCTTCCAAGCGCTGAGGAAGATTAATGGACAGTTTCTGAAAAAAAAAAAAGAAAAGAAAAAAAAGAAGTCAAGTTAAAACATTTGCAGGCCCCGGTGTCACTGCAATAGCAGGCAGCACGTGTAAACACAGCAAGGACTGCATCCATTTAGGAGTGGCTGGGAGACCACACAGTGACGAGAGGCACCGATGCACAGAGCTGCCCTTTCTATTAAGGGGCCACTTTGCCTTTCCATTTGGAGCCCGGAGAGGCGGGGGATTCACTGCCCGGGTTCGAGGCACTGGTTATTTGTTATGATGAACTCTCCGAAACAAAGAGATTAAAATAAGTCCAAAGTGTTTCTCTGACAAATGTTAAACGTCACCCACAAGATTTATAGCACTTCTGTTCCCCCTCCAAAAGCTTTTAGTTCAGTGGCAGGGGTTACCGAGGGCTTGTCCACTGCCTGCTGCCTTTATAGTTTTAGCGCTGGCCAGAGAGCAATCCCAAGTTTCAATAATGAGTAATAGCACTTTCAGCTCACCATCATCATTTGTCCTACATCCATTATTGTCCTAAGAGACCAATCTTGCTGATGTAAATGGTGTTGGCAGCTGGTGTGTCAGCATTTCACACCTCCGCAGCTGCTGGGCTGCGCTGGCAGCAGTCCCCTCCGAGTATGAGCCTGCTGCCCAGGTAGTGCCTTGTCTGCGGGGACAGAGCCCAGGGGATGTCCTCAGCCACGTTGCTGGTGGGTGGTAGCCTGGAAGGGGTGGTCTGCTGTGAGTATGGTTCTCTGTGAAGGTTTATTTTGGGAGGGTGTCTGCCCGGCCCTTGCAGTTGCTGTGCGGTGGTGTAATGGGAGTGGCTGCTCTCCTCTTGTGGGTGCTGCTGCAGGACCTCAAAAAACCTTTGCCACCTCTTTCCCTCCTTTCCGCTCCACATCACTTGTCCCTCTCCCTGCTCCATCCTGTCCCCCCATCCCCACCTTCCTTGCAAGGGACAAAGTACTAGAGCAGCAGGAGCTCATTCAGCAGGGACATGCATGGGAAACAGGCATCCAAGGAGCTGAAGGGGTGGGAAGCTTGGGGTGAGGGCTATGGCACCCATCAAACTGGGATACAGCCTCCACAGGGCCACAGAGAGCCAGAGGCAGCCTGAAGCCTTGGAGAGAGCTCTGCCTCCCTGGTCCCTCTCAATCATGTATGCTGCCACTCCACCACCACCGAATACAAGCAGCCTCCCAGCTCTGCTCTCCAGTGGATAATCTAACAGCAAAAAGATCCCAACCTTTATTTTCTTTCCTTGTACACTTTAGGGAGACTGTGGCTCCTCAAGGTAATGACACAGCCCTGCTGCAAGGCCAGGCAGTATCACACACAGCCACACTCCAGATGCCTGGGGCTTGTGAGGTACAGAAGATCTTGCAAAGCATAAAGGGAGATGCCAGGATCTCCTGACTGACCTCTGCCAGGTGGCAGGAATGTCACTCATCCCTCAGGTAAGATGTCCTCATGCTTGCATCATGACCGGCATGAGTTATCCTCATGTTTGCATCCATAAAGCTAATTTGGGTATTCTCACATCCCCGTATCTCCTTCCTCTACACTCACCCAGGCCAGGGTGATAGGGGTAGAAATTGCACTCAGCAATCAAGAGTAACAAGCCACAGCAGACAGCACACCCAGCAGGCTGATCTACAGGTGCAAACAACTTCAGATGATGGACCAGCTTTCCAAAAATCATTAGAAAAGTGGATGCCCCAGCATAAATCACCAGCCTGCAGCTATCACAGAGCTGGCTGGACACTAACAGGTCAGTGCTGGCTCACAGATGAAGAACTTAATCACCCCACTGCTAACATGTGTAATTACAACAGTTATGAATCTTATTCTCTACCTACCTCTTTCAAATGCAGACCCTGGAATTGACTTGCTAACCTCATCAGTACACAGCCCTGACAGACACTGGGGTAGGTATTTTTTTAACTAACTAATAAATCCCCTCAAGTGCAAGTCAAAAGCTTGGCTCTGCTAAGTGTGGGTGAAGACCCTCTGTCCAACACTGCTGACCCCTGAGTCAAGCCAAGACAAAACTGGTACTATGCAGTTAGCAAAAATTTGGGATGTTGTTTATCTTCTCAGTGGTGCACCTGAGCATCCCTCAGCTTTCCTCTCCTACAATGAGAGTTAGCAGGCATTGAGATGCTCCCATGCCCACTGGACCCAGGGAATTAGACCTTTAAAGGGAAATGAGAATTTCAGACAGCTAAAAAGTTGTATTTTGAAGTCTACATTGGACCTTGCTGACCAGAAACAGAAAAACCTTTTAACTTCTGAACAAACATATCCTTGCACAAGGAACATCACACCCCA
The DNA here is from genome assembly GCA_013399135.1 of Heliornis fulica. Classification (NCBI taxonomy): domain Eukaryota; kingdom Metazoa; phylum Chordata; class Aves; order Gruiformes; family Heliornithidae; genus Heliornis; species Heliornis fulica. Next base: position 343,215 of record VXBZ01010662.1, read on the forward strand.
TCCACCTTCACTCTGAGCCCCTGAATGTGGTTAAGAGCCTGGATTTTTTCCCCCCCTGAGTGATACTTGATCACTCAGCCAACTAGCGGTAAGTGATCAGGACTCCCTGTTCAGAAAGGATTGCAGATCTCCATGTGACTATCAGACACCAGAGTGTCTTGAATTAGAAATCAGTCCTCAAAATTAGTCGTTTTGGGTACTGCTGTGTTTGTCTTCATTTGTATTTAAATAATAAACAATGAAATGTCATCAGGAGGAATGAGAATCGTTGTACATATCCTGCCACACCAGGACCTCTTTACACTGTGCTGAATCACAGAATATTAAGAGCTGGAAGAGACCTGGAAGGATCACTAAGTCGAGGTCTCTTCCAGCTCCTAATATTCTGTGATTGTGTATTTTTGTTGATGGGGTCAGGTTTGATCACATTCCCCACTGCACTGTTTACTCCTATTCCCAGGGGGTGGCATTGGGGTATACCTGAACCATCACAGCTATCTAGGATGAGACATCCCTGAAGGTTTATCTTATGGTCCTGCTGGCCACCAAACAGCCCCTAATGCTCCAGCCATATGAGGTGATGCTGATTTCAGGGGTACAAACCTCCCAGTGCTGTGTGCCTTGGAGAAAGGAGTATAAGAAGTTGGGTTTTGTGTGACCATCAGGTGCTTCGGGTAGGAACATGCTCAGCTCATCAAGAACACCTTGGACAACAACTGAAAGCACAGGGATCTCTTCCCATAACCATTTACTCAGACCATTGCTACAAGATGCTTTTCAGTGCAGCAAAAGTTACAGCAAAAGATTTACTGTACACCAGAGTTACAAATATGGGTCCAGGCTGAAGCCACGGGGCTTGGAAAGGGTAAGAAAAGCCTCACAAAAAAGGGGTGAGTGATGTAAGGCTGTAAGGTTTACACTTGACAGGAGGTGTGCTGATTCATGCCAGTGAATGATTTAGCCAAGCTGAAGTATCTGACCACAGCTTAACTACTGAACTAGCCGGTCTTAAACACACTCCTTTCTATGGTAGCACTGGGACATGTGTGCTACAGGAAAAGCCTTTGGAGGTTAACTGAGACAAATCCAAGCAAAGTCTGTAAAACAACTCTTAGATCAAGGAGATTTACTAGAGAGGAGAGCCCTTCCTGCTCAGCGGCAGAATTATCAAGCAGACAACTTGGAGAGTCAGTTCTCTCCTGGTTTGTTACTGGGCTCCTTGTGTGACCCCACTCTGTGCCTCTGGTGATTCTGTGCAGCTCTGCCATCCCCACGGGGATGAGAGAAGCCACATCACTGCAGCTTCAAGCAGCCCTTCTCATCAGCTAAGCCCCAACATAACACAGAGCAGTGGGGGGCGGGGGGGGGGGGCAGCGGTCTGAGCCCCTGAATAAAGCAAATCAAAGCAACACCTAAGGCAATAAAATTCCTGATTACTCGTTTCAAAAGAAAGGCTTTCCCTCTGCTCATCAGCTGTGTGCTTACAGGTACCAACTATGCCACTGTATGCAAGTCCAAATGCCGAGGAAAGTTCCCATTGAAGTAAATTAAATTTGAGTTAAACCACACACGAGCTCCAGAATGTGCTGGGATTGCAGATTGCAAACCACACTGTGTAGCTGACTATGCTGTTCCCAGTGGATCCCTTGTAAATCCACCAATCTATCACTTTCTCCTGGTTGGAGAAATCTAATCCCAGGGCTAGAATCAGCAAGTCCTTCCCTCCCTTCCTCCCAGGGCCACCTTTTTCTCTAAGTGAGATAAATTTTTCCCAGCTGTATTATTGCCAAAGACAGTAGGGTTATAATATGGAAAAGCTTCATCCCATGAAGCACTGCAGGTTAGTATATCTGTAAATCAAAGAATAAAAAGATAGACCTTCCCCTTCTATATGATACATGTTTCCTCATCTCTCTTGATGAGACTGGGAGGAAAGGTTAACAGGGAGCAGACAGACCTAATGATTTAGTTAGAAGACTCATTAGCTAACTAGCACCAGAGCCAGATAGCTCACAGCTACAGCAGTCCCCACTTGATCCATCCAGGCTCAAGCCTGGGGTGCAGCCGTGGTCCCCCCACCCGCAGATGCTCTGGGGCTTGGCCCGTCTGAGTCTTCTCCACGGAGCCAGTGAGCACATATTTCGGCACAAGGAGGTGATGCACAGCAGCAGGTCAGTCTAGTCTGTGAGCACCAAGGGAGAGGGGGCCCCCAATGGGGTGGGTTTAGCCCCAGCCCTGCCGGGACATCACACTGCTGCAGCAGCTCAGCGCGCCGTCAGCAGGCGCCAGCCTCAGGGCGGTGTAGGTGGGACAGTAGCTCGCGTTGATCGCCTCATTCAATCCGCTTCACACTGCATCTTGCAGAACATTTCACCCCATGTTTTGCTTTCTCAGAGCACGTGCCCTTTTATCGCCTCATCCTATAGCAAAGTCCATTTTCTCTGCCTGCTCCAGTTTCTGAGGAGCACACCAACCAGCTCCTCCTCCACTTCTAGCTTTCTTCTCTCTAAGCACCAGCTGCCATCTCAGTTCCTACTGTCCAACAGCTCTCACAGCTTCCCAGGCTGGTTATCCCAGATCCAGCTTCCAAACCCTACTTGATCACTAGTTGTGCTTTGCAAGCAGTAGTAAGTCCTAGAGACCTAATGAGGTCTTCTTTCCAGGGAATATAACTGAGGCTGAAGGCTGTCTGTGCTACTTTGTCACTCCCTACACAGGCAGCCTTCAGCCTCAGTTATATTCCCTGTAAAGCTCCATCAGGTGAAGAAAAGACTTTGCTGTGTGCAAGCACCATACATGCATTAAAAGTATAAACATGTGTTAAAGGCTCTTATATAAATATTGCATAATTGTTTGAGAGACAAGTTATAGTAGCTACTAACTAGCAGAAACACTGCTGGCTCCTTCAAGCTTCCAGAGCAGGAGTAACTCAACCCTGCTCTGGGGGCAGTCTTCTATAGAAGAGTGGTTGAAGGCTGAGGGGTGTCAGCTGGGGCAGGGAGGTACCTTCACCTATTAAAGCTGAGTTACAGCCTTTCTTCCCCTTAGGAATGACAGTGTTGTACCTGGTATGAGGTATTTGCATTTTTTTTTTCTTTTCCTAGGTTCTATAGTATTTCTGTATTTATATAGCATGTAGTTAAGGCTGTGCAAGTTGCCAATATTGTTACTCTAGAGCTGTTTCTAGCATGAGCTTCTGGTTATAATTGTACTTTGTCCCTACTCATTGCTGTGCATGGTTCTGGGAAGCCTCCCTGGGTTCCCTAAAGTACCTGCACTGCTCTCCCCTGCTGCTGTCTGGTCCTGCCTTAATAAAAGCTGTTGCTTCACAGGGTGAGCTTTTGGTATCCCCTGGGTTTCAGCTACTCTTGGGGGTGTCTGGGCTGTGGGAGATCTGTCCCCACTCCCTGTTCTTTACTGCCTAGTGAGCCACTCCCCCCAGTCCCTAGTGTGTTTGCCTAGGAGGCCAATAGCTGGGCACACAGTATCTAGTTCTTCATGGTGCATTTCAAGTGAGAGAAGAAAGGTCAGGAAAGCTAATTGGAGATGTTCTAATTAAGCATCAGCCTAAGAAAATTAGGGTTTGCCTCAGACCAGAGCATTTCTTGAGCATCATCCTAGGTTTGCTGTTTTGCCCTTCCTTGTTTGTTGACAAACCACGCTGCTGGTTTGTCATTCCCTTGCTTACTTCAGTGCCTGGAGCAGCAGAGGAAGGGCTGGCACCTCAAGCTCTGCAATTTCCCCCCATCACACTCTTGTCTCTGCAGAACAAGGCACTCCCTTCCCTGGGATGTCCCTGGCTGCCCCACACTGCTGCACCCCTTCTGTCACCTAGTGCCAGGGATGAGGAAAATGAGCTTGGGAGAGAGGAGAGCCACGACTGATGGTCTGATATACCTTACAGCTGCTTTAATAACCCTCAATACCTAAGGACCAGGGCTGATGCAAACTTAGCAGCAGTGCCAACCCAGCGGCCACGCTGACAATGAGCTGAAACCAGAAGGTGACAAACCCGAAGTGATTGCATTGGGTGAGGTGACTGGGAAAGTCTCAGGGAAGGAGATGGATTTGATGTGACCTGCTCAGTGCAGTCCTTTGAGGATGTGTCCAAGCATGCAGCAAAGCACCGAGCCAGGCACCTTTCCCATTGTGTGCTCCTGACTTGTATTTGCTGGATGACAATAATAAACCCTCGTGACTTCACAGCATAGTTTGTTGGAGTTTTATGTTCTGCACCATGGTCTGTATGAACATCAATGCCATTTAGCTGATGTGGCTCCTCTGGGTCTCTGTCTAAACTTCCAGCTGCTTTGCTGGGAGCAGCAGGGGGAAGAGGAGGGGGTGAACAGCAGGTTTCTCCTCAGCAGCAGCTGATGTACAGTTTGTGCTTCTCTTGCCCACATGTAGGGCACGGTGCAACATATGAGATGGTAAACTCGGAGCCAACACCTGATCCAGCAGACAAACTGATCACATTAACCAGGACCTCTCCAAGAAGAAACTCTACAGCAAGACAGGCCATCGTGGCTCTCCTGCTTCTGGCTTCATCTGCCACCAGCTGACGTGGCTGTGTCCGAGCCAGGTAATGATGCATTTATTTCTTCTCCTATGGATGTTGTAAGGCACTTGGTCCTGGATAGGCAGGCAAGAGCTAACAGTAGTGTTAACCTTCTCTCACAGTCCAATAACCTTTTTAAATGTGCATTATTTAAAAGGGTGATGTTAAAAGCCTGGCATCTCAGTGGGAGTAAATCTTCCCATAACTCTCCCCACTGGACTTGGTTCCAAGGAACTGCTGCATTTTCAGGAAAAGCTTGTCCAAAGGTTATTCTGGCTTTACGTGCTGCCTAACTTATGGCTTTTGTCCATGTCCCCTCTCCATAAAGATCGTGGTGACTCACTTTAATGGGGAGAGATCTGCACACCCGTTCTCAGAGCCCTTCGCCAGCTGTGATGTTCAAGGCAGTGTTGGGGTGCAGGGTGCTGGTTTTGTGGGAGCTGTATCTGTACATGTGGAGATGTTTTACTGCTACATATGCAAAGAGCTGATAGATAAGGTGCCAGTAGGTGGGGCTGAAGAAATATACTGTTTAGAGTCCAGGTTTTATAGGTGCGGTAAGAGCACAGATTTTGGCTGTTTTTTATTTATGGTGTTTGATGACATAAAATAACAAAAATATGTGTTGTCACTTAACTTTCTGGCTGATAAGATAGGCTGAGATTTATGAGGCATAGGCTGGGCTCCCTGTGCAGTGATGGGGGTGTTTAGGGTTTGGATGAAGTGCTGGTGGAGGATGATGCTGCAAGGTCCCTGGGGATGATGGCCATCCCCGCTGCTGGGGAAGCAGAACTGGGACCAGAAGAGATGAGTCCTGTTGGCCCATGTACAAACCTACATAGAGGAAACAGTTCAGCTTCACGGGAATGTTTCATGCTGCTTCCCTGACCTTAAGCTCTAGGTATGCAGAAAACTTCAGGGCTCTGGTTTGCAGCATTAAAATGGGTGCTGAGGGACTATTTACAGCCAGTTTCCAGTGCATCTTTCCTGTGACAAGTACAGACTCCAGTGTGGTCCTCCTGTTCTGCTGCTACCTGGAGCAGGTAACTGCCCATTCATTGTGGATGAAATGTCACCCTGTCAGCACATCCTGGCTAAAGCCTGGGTAACCATTACCATGTGTTGGAGAGCTACCTCCATCACTTTTCCCCTCACACGTCTTCTCTGCTGTGGGATTGGTCCTTGTGCCTTCTGCAACAAGCTTTGGTTTGTCTCCTGTCTGATGCAGGTGACAGGTTGGGTAGTGTGATTTTCTAGGATTAATCCACCCCATGGATGCCATTTGTGTATAACACAATAGGATTTAAGGGTATATAGGTTTCAGGTTCCCTTAGCAGCAAGTGCTGCACGAGGCTGTCCTGGCTGCACAGTTGCCCTTGAATCCCCACAGCATCTCCACCTGCTATATGTTCCAGAGAACATAAATTACATCTAAAATAGACCACATCTGAGATCCAGAGCCATGGGCATCTGCAGCCTGTTAGAAGCAAAGGCTGGTTACTCCTCAGTTCTCTCATCAGATTCATGTTTCACGAGCAGATTTATAGCCTTGCTGGAAAAGCTGACAAGACAAACTCCAGCCTCATTCAGTAACATCTTACTAAATTGAAGAAGTCATAAACCACTTTAAAAAATGAAAGTTGGGACCAAAGGTTTGAGTGCAAGTGACTAAAAGCTCAGAAGAGCATCGTGAGGGAGACAGGAGCAGACTTGGGAAGGGATGAAGCTCGATGTTTGAAGTGATATAAGGCGAAGAAACAGCACTGCAGATTAATTTATGACTAGGATAAAAGGAGGTAGAGTGTGAAATAGGGAGCAACAAGTCAAAAGTGGCTGAAACTAAGGCAGATAGTGGAAGCAGTCCAGGTGAGGGTGCAGTGCATGGCTGCTTGGTGCGGGGTGGGCGGCAGCTGTGTCGCACCCATCCGCAGGACTTGGTGTTGGACTGCAGACAGCAAAACCCAAAGGGAGCTCTCTGAAGAAGTGAGGAGAGGCTGTTCTGCAGCCTGGGAACATGAAAAGGTGATAGGCAAGAGCCCTGAGTCAGCCTGAAAACTCCTGAGATCAGCTGTAACGAGAAAATATGTATTTTTAGACACAATGACTTTGTGGGTTTTCGTTTACTGCCTGGTTTGTGAGCCTTTAGGATGTGCTCTTTTCCTGTGGGTGCTCTTCTTTCAAACCACAAGGTATGGGAACATGTAATTCCATTTTAAATATGATAATGCTCTTGTGCAATTTGGTGAATGCAGTGTCTGAAGTTTTAAAAGCAGTAAATACCAGAATATGTTGTAATTCATAGCCAGAACCGGTTGTACCATCTTGATTTCACAGCGTGAAACAAAAGGAAGAGCAATTACATGGAGAAGTTCACCAAGGAGATGCTTTCAACTTGCAAATCCAAACCAAGGCTTAATCTTCTCCAAACATAAAAAAATGACTGTTGGGTAGGATTGTGACATAAGTGTCACCCATCAGCCTTGATGTGGTCCTACCAAGAGACAACCTGGTGTCCCTGCTCTTGGCTGTCACGGGTCAAATGATGTGCCAGTTGCTGTGCAGGAACAACTCCAACCACCAGAAACATGCCATGCTTTTAGGAGATACAAACTTCTAATCAGCTTAATGCTTAAACCACCACATCCCAAGCTTTCCTGTGGTGCTTTCTTGCTGCAGAGGATGCTGTGCTGAGTGATAGCTGAGGGCTGCTTGAGGCTGGTTGTAGCATACACGCTCCTGCACTGGTGCTGTGCTGGCAGAATTAAACTCAGTGAGGCTTTTTTCTCATTCAGAAGAAATGGTGTGAGCTTGTGGCAAGCTGTGACAGGAAAAGACAAGTCTGATGGAAGAGTTTTTAAGGGAAGTCAGGCCACGAATAGTAATGGAGGTTGTAATAATCCCTTTCTTGCTCTGAGCTGAGGGTGGTGGGAGGCAAATGTGCAGACTGGGCTGCCTGCACCTCACTAAACCCCTTCCAGTTTGGGAATCTAGACAGATTAGGAATAAAGCCAGAACATTCTCCACTTCTCCAATTTTTTCCTCCTCTGCTTGGCAGCTGTTTGGTCATTGATGCTTTCCAAAAGTCACCTTGTGGGCACCAGGGAGAAAACAAGGATTTTCCTTAGAATTTTCCCATTTTCCTCTGCCTGCAGGCAGGGTCAGGAGGCAGTGGCAGCAGTCTGAAGTCTTTCACAGACCTGTGCATTCATTTAGGGGAGGGGAAGAAAAATATAAAACAGGTTTTGAACCTGACTGCCAGTTGCAGCATAAAAAGACCTGCCTGATTACGCCTTGAGTAAATATTTCACAAAGTCCCAGCAATAGGAACACTGAGCAGTTTTCTGGCTTCAGAAGAGCTCAGGTCTTGTTTCAGAGGCAAACGTTTACCCACAGCTGTGCCATGTCACCATGGCAGGTAACAGGGCCCCCCAGACAGCTGGGTACCCCACTTCTGGGGGAAGCTCTTGATGGGAAGAGTGGTGAGGTGCTGGAACGGGCTGCCCAGAGAGGTGGGGGATGCCCCAACCCTGGAGGTGTTCAAGACCAGGTTGGATGGGGCCCTGGGCAACCTTGTCTAGCTCCAGGCCTGGAGGTTGGTGGCTCTGCCTGTGGCAGGGGATTGGAACTCGCTGATCCTTGGGGTCCCTTCCAACCCAGACCATCCTGTGATTCTTCCTGCATCCAAAACCGCCACACAGGGTGGCAGCTGATTTCTAACCATAACATTCAGTTTCTCCCCAAGAGCTTTGAATGCTAATTTTACATTTTCAGTAGTGGCATAAGGGATAAATTTGTGGGATGTAACAGTTTTCTGAAGGAAAAAGAAAGAATGCTTAGTCAGCTGAAGTAATTCTTCCATTCAGGTCAGATTCATCAAATCATTTCCCAGCTCATTCCCCTTCATGCAGGAAGGAAAACAAAATTTCAGGAAGTCAGAATGCTTCAATTCAACTTTTTCCAGAGTATTTTGTTTCAAACTGACACTTCTGTTTGAAATGTCAACTCCAAAATCTTTAAGAACTGAGAATCCAGTGCTGCAGTTCAGGTGAAACCGAGGTTTGGTGCCTGCATGTAAATGTTTGGGTTGTTCTCTTCTCATTCAACCAGTGAACTGAAAAATTGTGTCACTAATTAACATAGTTCTGGTGTTAACTAATTTGTGTCCAAGAAACTAGATGATGGGGCCCAGTGATGGGAAGGAGAAATCAGACTGTCTCTGTTGGGGAGCACAAAGGGGAGCAGGATGGAGGCACGGAGGGGAGTGAAGGATCCAAGAGATGTTTGGAGGGTGCATGGGGATGGGTTAGGTGATGTGGCAGCTTCTGGCCTTGTCTTCTGCATTCACAGGCACTCGGCTTTCCTGCGGTACTGAGAAGGCCCCCAAGGGGGAAGGGTGGGGTTAGGGATTTAGGATCTTAAAAGGATCACAGGGGGGGTGTTTCCTGCGAGATCCTGGGCATGGTGAGAACAGCAGTCCCCCAGCATGGGGGAATTTCCCATTTGGTTGCAGAAACATTCAGGGTCTGGGATGCATGTCACGCTGGAGAGGACATCCCAGGGCTCGTGCTGGCTAATGTGTTTGTGTTCATGCCTCCCAGGTGTGAAGGGAGAGAGGTTTGGGCTGGAGAGGTGGGTGCTGGGCTGGGTACCAGAGCTGGGCAGCAAGCATCCCACTGTAGGGTGGGTGGTGAAATGTCAGCCATGTTCACCCCAGGCTTGTGGGCTGACCCTGCCTGCTCCTTGACCAGCGTGTTCAGTCACCCATTGCAGCAATAAAACCACACTGAACTCCTCTGCCATTTCTCCAGGAGTGGATTTGTCCAGTCTCCTTGGAGCGCAGTGTGTGGGTCTGGGCATGCCTCGGGGCTGCAATTAGGCTCTGTAATCATGGGGGCAGAGACATCTGCACAGGACCTACCACAGAGGCTGCCTGCACATGGGGACAGTCCCAGGAGTGATGAATCATTTGGTGCCTGGTGATTATTTTAGCATCTCCCTGATGTGGCAGCATTCCTTGGGCAAAAGCAGGAATTATCTTTGGAAGCTGCTCCCTGTCCATCCTATGCACAGGGTAATTTTTGGGCAAGAGCAAAATGATTCAACCAAGGCCACAAGAAGAGTCAGTGACAGTGGCAGTGTGACCCACAGGCTCCCAAATACCTGTGCTGAGTGCTCCCTTCCCCCTGGGGAGGGGGCAAATACAAATATCTGTGCTGTTTTCTTGTTCTGCTTTGCACAAGAGGGCACTGGAATCCCACAGCCCGTCCCTCCTGCTGTGGGTGCCCTGGTCCGGCTGGCTGCCACCCTTGGTCCCAAACTGGGTCTGCCAGGGTTCACCAGAGTTTGTCCCTTGTGAGCAAAGATACACACAAGGAACTTTTGAATGCAAGTGTGGGGGGCATTTTGTCAACATTGATTTGCTGTTTGGCTTGGGAGTGTCAGTGACAGCACAGAGCTGCTGGTGATTAAAGCAGCAGCCACACATCAGGATGCACCACGGCTGGTGGGGCGAGGGACTCTCCCTGGCGAAGGGTAATTAGCGTGTTCCTTGCAAATGAGAGCGGTGCTGTATCATTTGGAAGTGCCACGGGGAGGACTGTGTTATTTATCATACCCATCTTCCTTCCTGCCCGTGTAATTCACCCCTCCAGAGCGTGACATTGTCTGCTAATTGTGGCAGGATCCGCTCAGCAAATTAGTCTGCTGAGGGGGTGGGCTCTGGAGTGGAGCTCCTCACCCAGCTGAGGTGGAGATGTGGGGTCCCGGCGCTCATGGGTGTGAGCAGCCCCTCGGATGGGGGGGGTGTTCATGCTGGTGTTTAACCATGCCAGCACCTTTGTGTGGCTGCAGGCTCAGCTCTGTACTCGCAGTGTGTACTTGTGCATGTGAAAGCAAGGGGTGGGAAAGGATGGTCCTTTGCGGCCCAGCAGCCAACCGCATCCTGGGCTGCATCCAGAGGAGCGTGGCCAGCAGGGCGAGGGAGGGGATTCTCCCCCTCTACTCTGCCCT
>VXBZ01010662.1:354098-389759 GCA_013399135.1 Heliornis fulica
GATTCTATGATTCTATGATTCTATGATTCTATGATTATACACCAGCTGAGTCCTGTCCCTCCCGTCCCCCGTCCCCCCCGAGCTGCCTTTGCTTCTGGGGAGACAAAAAAGCTGCATTTTGCCCTGTGTGGGTGCAGCAGCTGCCCAGCCAGAGCTGGCATGAGGGAGGGACCCATGCCCATCGGTGCCCTGACAGTGGGAGGCTGTGGTGGTACCAAGTGCTAGTCCAGGGAAAAGATGTGGGGGGGTGCTGGGTGCTCTGCAATGGGATGGGCTGCTTGGCAGGGGCAGGTGTGGGCTCCAGCGTCCTGTGAAGCTCAGGCTGTGTGTATTGGGGACACACAAATCAGTGCAAGTGCCTTGGATGTGTTTGCTGTCCCAATGTGCTCTCACCTGCACATCCCCAGCCCCTGGGACAGAGCAGCTTTCCCTCTCCCACCACCCCTGCTTGCTTCCTGAGGTATCCCCTGCTCAGAGCTGGGAGCCACAGCTGAATCCATCTCTTGAGCCTGGGTATTTTTCTTGTTTCTAAGAGGCATTTAACACTCAAGTGAACTAATTTACACCAACTGCATGGGTTATGCTATTTGGGTTTTTTTGAGTTACATGGTGGCATTGTTAATTAATGTTCTGGTAGTTAATGATCTGGATCAATAATAGAAAAAAAAAAAAGGTGGCCAAAAATATAAATCATGTAACACTAATACCATCAAGTCAGGAAGCTCTGCAGTTGGCTTTGGCTTGAAGCACCATCAGTCTGTCTATGTAGTGTAGATAACAGGCAGTGTGTTTGGGTAATATTTGGGTTTTTTATAAAAAAACTGTAATGGAGTTTTCCCTCTCTAAGCTTAAATATCTATTTCCAAAGCCAAAATACAATTTTTTCTTCATTATTCATAAAATAAATATTTAAAAAAAATAAATGAGGAAATATGAAAACTGTGGATGAGCCAGTGGAGGACAAGGTTTGTTCCTTTCAGGATAAAATCTCCATGGCTTAAGTGGGCACATTGGAACATAATGCTTAACCCCTCACTCTCCATAAGGAGGAAAATGCCTCAATCATTGTTGTACCATGCTTGGTATCACCGGAGGGCAGAGTTAGGGTGGTTTAGAAATTTATTTACATATTTTTGCATCTTATTCTCTTTGGACTCTAATTTAAAGTGCTGCCTTATGCCTAAAGTTTTACCTTTAATACCTGGGTTTGGCACAATTCCAGTATCCTCCTATTACATTGCATATGTAAACTTCTGGCCCATACTTAATTGCTGGAAACAGGGTAGGGGCGTGTGTGCTTCAGTTTGTCTGGGCTTAAATCAAGAATTTCAAGGTTTTGAATTGAATTTCCTTTGTTCTCTGTGCCTTATAATACTGTGACCTGTGTGCTGTATGGGGGTAGAGGAGCGGCTGTTAACACCTGCCAGTGCTCTGTCCTGGATGGAGCAGAGGTGGGAAATGGTTTCCCATCAAACACAGTAGGAGTTTCCCTCAAAACAGACACAAGCATCACTAATGTCCTGGCACACCTGAACCCACAGAGAGGTCCCCACAGTCATCTGTGAGTGGGATCATGCTTGGGCTCTGAGTTAGGGCTCAGGACCAGAAATTGTGATGCTGATGTCTCTTAAAAGCAGCTGAGCCCTTGGGAACACTCTCCAAGGAGGCATTGTGGGACTGGTCCTGCACAGCACAGTCCTTCCCCCTTTTTGGGAATGCTGCTTCTTCAGCAATGGGATCTGGGGGCTGTAGGGGATGTGCTGTGTTGCACTGGTGGAGCAGACAGTCACCTGCTCAAGGGAGCTGGGTGCAGAGGAAAGCTGACCCCAAGGCTACAGGACCTCTGGGTGGCACCAGGGACCCAAACCTGGCCACGTGGCTTCAGGATACAGCAGGGCCAGGCTCAGGAAAGTCAGGGAGGTGCTTTCTCCAGGGTAAGCCCACCAGTCCCAGTCTCTGCCAGGCAGCCCTGTAGCTGATGGGTGATCGAGGCCATGTGAGCTGGAGAAGTCCTGTTAGCTCAGCCAGCAGCTGGCTGATGCTCAGTTTTGCAGGTTCAAGCCCTGACAGTGATGAAAGTCACAGTACACTGGAGGGAGAGTTTTCATGTAGAGCCTCTGTGCTGCTGAAGCCTCCTGGGAGACAGTGGTTTATGCACAAGGAGGGGGCATTTCAGTGCCTAATTACTATCAGAACTCAATATGTTTGAGGATCTCAACTCCTAGAAGTGGGAAGCACTAAAGCCTCTTTGTCCCACATCCAGATCTGGTGGACTCTGACACACTCTTGCAGTGCCACAGCTCCCCTGGGCTTGGTGAGCCCTGGGCAGGGATAGAGGGTGATGCTTAGGGCACAGCACTGGCTAGCAGAGGCCAGCCTGCCCCTCTGCCCCATCGAGGTGCCCGCTGTTCCTGGTGCTTCACCATGGGTGAGTTGCTTGGCGTTGCTTGCAGCAACCTTCAAGCAATTCCATGGGCGGAAGAGCTTTGCATAAAGGCTTTAGTTAAAGCCTCTGCTGCTCCTGCCGATGCAGATGGGTAAGTGAAAGGGATGGTCCCTAGGTCCCTGCAGCATGTCAGAAGTAAATAACAATCCAGACAGTTTTAAACTGCAGATTCCCATGTAAAATGAGATTCTCTAGATCACACTGCGTTTGGTTAATTAATCCCAGCTAGTCCTTCATGTTCTCACCCAGGGCTGTGGTCACAGATTCAGCTATGAGCTGCCAGGAGGGTTTGGCAGTGTCAGGCATAGAAGTGTGTTGTCCCAGCTCAGGGATGTACATGGGTCCCTGTCTTGGTCTGGCATCCCAGAGCAGGAGACTGAGCAGAGGCAGGCTGTGAATGCTTTGGGGGTCTGGTGGAGGTGTGGGTGGGGGTAGGTCAATAGATTGCCCTTTAACTTTCAGCCTATCCAAATTTATAAGGGAAATGTTTTCCCATCAGTACCAAAAAACACCAAACACCCAAATAAATGAAAAAAAAAAGCCAAACAAACACAAAACCAAACACAAACTCCAAGTGAAAATGTTCTAGTGCTAAAGACAGTGCTGGGCTGGAGCCTAATGTGCACTCTGGGCGAGAAGAGTAACTGCCCACCTAATGCCCTGTGCTGGAGACATGCCCCAGCAGCAGCACCTGGATCAGGAGGCTCTTGGTTTCCTTGGACCTGGCAATGAAAATGTCTCAGAAGGATGGTTCTGTGCAGATGAGCAATGAGGGAGAACAGCACAGAGACAGTCTGAGTCTGGGTGACAGTTTCTGAGCTGTAGGTGATGCCTTGGGAACCTGTGTGTACCTTCATGAACCAGGAACATTGTGGTCGTGGCAGGGCTAACCCAGTGCCATGCTGGGAACTGGCTTGGGAGGGAGGATTTGGGCTTGATCCTGCATCAGGTTGCAGAGAAATCTCTCCTTGAAGCACTTAGCTGTATGAAAGTACCAGTCTGGGCAGCTGCAGAAATGGCTGGTTTCAGTCAGTCATATTGATGGGATCTAGACTGCCTGCAGCAGTTGCAGGGCTCCAGGCTGGCTGCAGGCAGCACTGCATCCCTGGGCTGTGTCTGTGAGCTGCAGTGTCCTTCCTCCTGCCCAGTCCTTCCTTGGGCTCCCAGCTCACTGCATGCTCCGGAGGGGTTTCTTGTATTAGGGCTAGAAAACAACAAACTCAGGACTTTGATGGGAAGAACAGGAAAAACTGGGTGGGTGAGCCAGCTCATTAATTAACTGGTTCCCTAATTAGCTTTCAGGGAAGCCTGGGACTGCTATTTTTGAAATGCATGTACGGAAATAAATGCCTGCTTGGAACAAATGCCCATGGCACCCTCGGAGCCCCAGCCAGATGTGTGCTCCTGCCACACAGTTGCTCCGACAGCAGCTGGTAAATGTGGTGTCAGATCAAACCCGGGCAGGGGACAGACAACCTTTGCAGGAGTGGCCTTCCCCACGGTACATCATCATCATCATGGCTGCAAACAGCCTTGGGTTTTTAACCCCTGGGGTTGCACTCTTGTGTTTAGCAGCCTGAAAGCTCCAAAATTGGGGTGAAAAGATAGGGCAGGAGTGAGTGCACCCGTGCTGGTCAAGGCTCCTTCCTTGTTGCAAGCCTGGTTCACATTCAGCCTCTGCAGCTCTTCTGGATTTTCTCACATGGCTCAAGGGATTTTTTTTGGATAACTTGGGGCTGGTGGAGTTGGTCTGGCAGTTGTACTCGGCATCTTATCACCAGGGCCGAAATGGGAGCAGAGTATCTTGGCTCTGGCTTGGAGAGGATTCAGCCTTCAGCAGGGAGGGAAAGGAAAGGCAGCGCCCAGCGCCTTGCTGAGCTGCCCCTTCCCCTCTGCAAATATTTATGCTTTAAGCTTCCTCACTTAAAGGTCTAATTGGAGTCTAGGTGAGCCGGCACACTAGAAGAGAGCCTAATAGAGACATTGCAGTCCTATTAGCACAGATGGTTGTCATATGTATGCAAATGAGGAGCAAATTGAATTTGGTGTCCCCTCTCACCAGCTGTCCTATCAGCACTGGCTCTTGCAGCAGCAAAAGACGCTGCCGCTGCTCTGCTAATCTGTCATCGCAGATTAATTACAACTAACACATTAATCATCATTTGTTTCCCGGGTACAAAGGAAGTATCTTGTTCTTTCAAGTGCATTCTGGTGGGATGGGGTGCTCCAACCTGGGAAAAGAAAAGAGAAAGGGAAAGTGGGCCAGGCAGCTTCATTAGTGCCAGCGCCCTGGGGCTGGGGATGCAGGAGCCTCACCGGGACTCGTGCTCCTTCTGGCAAGGCAGACCCCACCGGGGCGGGGGGGGCACGGTGGGGAGCCCCAGCCGCCTGCCGGGAGCTCCTGGGACCCCCACTTTGCTCAGTGTTCCTGCCCAGGACATGTGTTTCTCTGCTTGGCTTCGTCCCAAAGTGATGGTGTCATTCCTTTCCCAAGCTGGCAGCTTCCAAGGGGGTCGTTAGTGGTAGCACAGCCCTTAGCTGCTCCCTGATAAAGTGGCTGTAATGGATGTGCCGGGCTAAGGGGGCCCATTGGGATGCTGCCACCCTTCAGGCAGTGACACTTTTACCACTGCCTTGAGTGGGAAGAAAAGAAATCCCTTCAGTCTCACCACTAATTTTGATGTCCTGATGCAACTGAAGTATTTTACAGACCTCTCAAGTTAGGTCCCACTATGATTTTGGATAGAAACCTATTCTCTGACTTTTTTGTCTGGTTTTGTGCTATTAGGATAACCCATAGTTCTCCATTAATTTAGTATTTGGACTGTTGCCCCTGCCCCACGTGTGGTCTCCAGTACCATGATCTGAAGCATGCCGATGACAAATGTTAATGATGTGTATTTAATCAGTCTGTGGAAGCTCAAATCTCTTATCCCAGGGCTGGAGCGATGCAGGAGGATCTGGGGTGAACAGCTCCCAGCAGCTGGAGCCATCTAGGAGCTCCTCTGTGGGGAGCAGTGCCTGAGCCAAACAAACTTTTTCAGCCAACCTGGAGGTGTTTTCATGTGTCCTTCTGATGCCTAAAATTAGTCCCCTTGCTAAGCTGCTCTACTGCATCACTGTCCAGGACTTACTGTCCTCTTTTCAGTGCATCTCCCAGAAAGCCAGACTGGGTTACTACTGGTTTTAAGTCATTAATTGAAAGGCTGGTGATTGCATCACCTCATCTCTTAATCTGGTGCTGTAATAGCACAGAGGTCTGGTTATTATTCTGCACCAGCTCTGGACATGTCCTCTGCTCTAAGAGCCACCTAAGCATCCCCATCCTGGAGAGGACTTATCATTTTTGGGCCATCAAGCTGGTGCTTGAGGAAAAGGAAAGCCTTGGCACCTCCATGCTACACCACAGCCCTTGCTATATTCTCTGCCTTCCTGATAACATTTGTGTTAGGTTTGGTTCAAGTAACACTAGTGTGGGGATAACTCTGCGTTAGAGACAGTCACGGTTGTAAACCCAACCACAGAGCAATTCCTAGACAGGAAAACCCAGGAAGGTGGAGCAGTAGTTGGGGTCAGGAGTAACAGCCATTGAGTAATAGCCATTAGAGGAGTGTAATTATTCCTAACCAGCAGCAGAAGTTCAAAGACAGTCACCCGTTCCGCTCATCAGCGTGAGCCTTGTAACCTTCAGAAGGAAGCAAAAGCCACTCCTGTGAAGGGTTACAGAGGAAAGAAATACCAGCAGATTTTGGCAAACAATGAATGGAACCTGCATTTTTATTTTGTTCTAAAATGTATCAGTTCAGTTTCAGGTGTGCTTGATCTGATGTCTTCATCTTTATGTCATCAGAAGTTGTGATTTTATTCTGTTCTGATTGGTTTGCCTTGTTCCCAGGGAGCTGGTTTGGATGGCAAGGGAAGGGAGAAGGACCTGTGTGTGAAAAAGTGCTGGTAGCTGGAGGAAGCAAGCCCAGAACCTCAGTAATTCTGTGCTTTAAGAACAATTTACAGCAAAGCTGGAAAAAAAAATTGTAGGTTTCCAAGAGATGGAAAATTCTAATATCTATTTTTTTTTTCTTAATGGCTAAACTACTGGCTTGTTTTGTAGCCTGAAGATGTGTGTTATTTTTCCCAGAGTGCAGCAGTCCCTCACACCACACTGCTTTCCAACCTGTGCTCCCTGGATGACTATTTCCATGTTCTCTGTCACAGTGGCCTGATGCTCTGGCTGCCCTGGTCCCAGTGATGAATCCCGAGAGCCTGGTGCTGCACTGCTGGGTTGACAGAGAGGAGGGACCTGGGCACAGGGAACTGGGCCAAGGTTTTGGGCACAGGGACATGTCCAGTCCTTATCAGGCAATGAGATTAATGGACAGTGTAGGTCAGCACATCCCAATTTAATGCCTTAGAGGGTGGCATGTGGCTGTGGCAGTTTCTGGGTATCTGTGGTGTTCTGCCATTAAACTGCCATTTCTTCAGAGGTGGCCTTTAGCCCAATATTTGTATAATTTTCAGAGAAGTCACCCCACCCTCAGAGAAGTGCCTGTTTCTGGGGTTGAAACATGGAGTCAGCATAAAAAACTGTGTTTCCAGGCCAGGGCAGCAAGCAGCTGTGTCATGCCCCTGACCTGGGTAGATCAGAGTGACAACCTCAGACCTGTCTGTCAGCTTCAAACCTCTGCTCCCGGTGTGCCTGTCTGACAGCTGACAGCTCCTGTGCTACCTGCACCCACACTCAGGCTGGTGATCCAGTTTCTTGCAGATGACTGATAATGGGATTAGTGCCTCTTCCAACCAGAACAGGACAATTGGAACCACATCAGTCGCTTTGTCCTTAATGAAAGAGGTGCTTGTCACCATTTGACATGTTTACTTCTGTATGCCTGAGCTATTTATCTGTGCAGGGTCCTCCAGCTGATAAAGTACTGCCACATCATGTGAAACCCATGCAGCATAAATCAAAAGGACAAGCTGTATGGCGGTGGGGACGACGCTGAGCAGCCAAAGTGGCTGTTTCCAAGAGGTTTCTTGCACAACAGATTAAGCTTTAGGCTGATGTGATTGCTACAAGTAAACTGTCACTCTGTGCCTGCTCCCTGGAAAGCATCATCCTGTGGCATGTGTGGTGTCTTCCCCGGGCACGGCATGGAAGTTCAGCTTTTCCTTCTCTCTGTCTCTGCACAGACCAGGTTTGCAGCTGGTTGAAGTTGGGAGTGTTTCCATTAACTTCAGGAATGGAAAGGATGGGTTAACTTTCAACCCAGCCCTTAATTTGTGTGGGATGGTGGGAGTGTCTGGGGTGAGCACAGGGTTTGGGGATGACCCCAACACTTCTGTACTCTGCCCTGTAGTTTTCTGTGGGCAGAAAGGCTTTGGGGATTGATGATCCCAAGGACTTTTGAAGAGCTGTGCCCAATACTTTGTGAGATGTGGTAAGGGTTACGTTGAAAGTGTCACTATTCTGGTCAAATATGTGTCTAGACAGCAAACTCTTAGTCATGGCTGAAATGTTTCCCTCCCAGCCTCATAAAAACATACCATCACCTTTAAAACATCATACTGCTGTAGAAAAAATGCTCTGCTCTGGAGTTACAAGGAGCACCTGAGCATCACTGCGAGTGGAAAAGCACTTTCCTCGCTGGAAAGTCTGGTTTTCAGGGAAGTTTTGGGCAGCACATGGGGCATCATCAGCTTTTACCTGTCAGTCTTCCAGCACTTCCAGCTTATTCTTTACCAGTTTCATGTAAGAGCATCTCCTTTTCAGAGAGGGCAGGTATGCGATCGCTCTGTACCGTGATGCCCTTGGTGTGACCCGAAGCTCATCAAAGCCCCTGGAAGACCTCCCTTCACCCCACTACCTGCTGCAGAGCTGTCAGCACAGGCACAGCACTCTTTAGAATCATAGAATCTTAGAATGATTAGAGTTGGGACTCCCAGAGGTCATCTAGTCCAACCCCCCTGGCAAGAAGCAGGGACACCCCCAACTAGATCAGGTTGCTCAGGGCCTCATCCAACCTGGCCTTGAACGTCTCCAGGGATCCAGGGGCATCCACCACCTCCCCGGGCAACCTGTTCCAGTGCTCCACAACTCTCACAGGAAAGAACTTTTTCCTAATATCCAATCTAAATCTCCCTCCCTCTATTTTAAAACCATCACCCCTTGTCCTGTCACAACAGGCCCTACTGAACAGCCTCTCCCCATCTTTCTTGTAGGCCCCCTTGAGGTACTGACAGAGCGCTAGAAGGTCTCCCCGGAGCCTCCTCTTCTCCAGGCTCAACAGCCCCAACTCTCTCAGCCTGTCCTCACAGGAAAGGTGCTCCAGCCCCTTTTATCATCTTTGTGGTCTCCTCTGGCCCCTCTCCAACTAGTCCATGTCCTTCTTGTGTTGGGAGTTCCAGCACTGGACACAGTACTCCAGGTGAGGTCTCCCGAGGGCAGAGTAGAGGGGGAGAATCACCTCCCTCGACCTTCTGGCCACGCTTCTTTTGAACAAAGTGGTTTTAACAACCACTGCTTCCTCCTCATGTTTGTGTGGGCCAAGAAATGCAGAATACATCCCAGCACACAGCTTTCCAGGCGATGAAGTCATAGCGGCAGGCGACAGCAGCACCCCATCTTTGTCCAAAACGTGGCCATGGCGCTTCATTTGCATTCCAGCCATGATGCCAGGGCTGTTCTACCACTCAAGATATATTTGGATGCAAACACACATGCAAGTTGCCACCACTGGTGCCTGGACCCTGCTGTCTGGATAAACAAAAATCTGGTTTAGATCAAAGTCCCCCCTGTGTCCGAGCCTGTTTGTAAGCGAACAAGGCATTGAGGAGAGCAGGCTGTAAATTCAAGGCAGAGCCTTTTCAGTGATCCCCCAGCAGTGTCTGGATGCTACCCAAATCTCTGCTAATTGGCCTCAAGAGACCCCCAGCCACCATTCACTGCACCCTCATCAGTTTTCTGAGCCTGGCAGGGGGCATGGGGGGATGTTAAGAATCCCTAGATAGTGTGTTTGTGGGGGGGGTGAGAGCTTTGTATACATATCAAAATCATAGCATTGGGTATCAGCTAGCACCTCATATAACTAAAGAGCCCACCAGGAATGCCCAGTTTGCCCCACCACTGACAAAAGGATGGGACTGGTCCCTGGGGCTGGGTTTTGCCCATCACTTTGCAGGCAGAGCTGGAAACAGGGAGCAGGTGGGAGGAATTGAAACTGGCCCAGGGTAATTTTGACAGCGGGTAATAAAGGATTACAGTTTGAAAGAGTGAGATTCAGGGCTTTCATGCTGTTAGCATAATAATGAACTGCCAGCCCCAAGGTAGGCGAGATGACCTGGAAGTCTGGTCTTCCAGGAAGTGATATCAATCACTCCTGAGCTCCTCGACCCCATCCATAATTTGCCACAAAGGCAAGGGTTCTGCCAGCAGTGCTGGGGGAGGTTTCCCCCTGGATTTAGCTCTTGTATCAGCCAAAAAAAAAGGCAGTTTTGTTCTGATGAACACTGGCACCAAAGGTTTTCTCTTGCCGGCTGCTTCCTGTGTGTTATCCCAACACTGTCCTTCATCTGGTGCTTGCTGAGGTTCCTGTGTGATTTAATCCAGGTGATCTTGCTCAGGCAGGGGGTTGGACTGGATGATCTTTCCAGGTCCCTTCTGACTCCTGGTGCTCTATGATTCTCATGTCATGGGAAAACTCTCTTCCCAAGACAAGATTCTTTCTGAGTTTACATTAATTTGCTCCCCATAAGAAAACTGTAAATGTATATATATACAATCTTTTTTAAGATTTTTTTTGGGTCAGGAAAACATTTCATTGTCTCAATGCAGTGCCTGATTGGTTTTGTTTCCTCCTTTTTAATTATTAAATATGTGTATCTTTTGAAACAGAGCTTTGTTTCCAAATGAAATGTCAGAAACTTTTACTTGAAAATGTCAAGGAAAAGGTGTTTTGATGTTTCCTTTTTTCCCCTGATTTTGTTGCCATACAACCCAATTATTTGCATGCAAGTTTGCTATTAATTGCAGCCAATTGTAATATTACTCTTTTTTTTTTTTTTTTTTTTTTTTTTTAAAGAAGTGCTTTCCCTTGAAAACACCATAACAAGAATCTGAGAGTGGAGGAGTGTTGGGTAACACACACCCTCCAACATACTGCAGGTGTTCTCTAGGCACAGGAGAAAATTGGCATTGCTGCAAAGAGCCCGTAGCCGATGGATGAAAGCAAAGGTTATTTTTTGCCTGGTACAGAATCACAGAATGTCAGGAGTTGGAAGAGACCTCGAAAGATCATCCAGTCCAACCCCCTGCCTGAGCANGGAAGCTGTTCCATCCCTTCATCATCCTGGTGGCCCTGCGCTGGGCTCTTTCAAGGAGTTCTGTGTCCTTCTGGAACTGAGGGGCCCAGAACTGGACATAATACTCCAGGTGAAAATATTCCAGGCACAATATTCTGGTCACAGCAGAGAGCAAAAAGCAATGAAGGATGTTTCTGGCAGAGCAGGAGTTTTCCTCCAGCAGCACAGGATGCTTTATGGAAGGTGGGAACTTGAGTTGTAAATATGAAAAACTCTCATTTCTAACCTGGCAACAACAGTTTCTCTTGGGAAAATTTCAGAAATCTTACAGAGACCCCAGAAAGTATCTGGAAATGTTCACACAACATAAATAAACTTGACATCCTCCACTGAACAGTCTGTTCTGTGAAATGGAGCAAAATGCAATGAATTTTGTGTCTGCTTTTATATGATCTGAGTTCACCCGCTACATTCTTTCATTTTTAAACACATTTTTTGCAGCTTTGCACTGCTTGATGCTGCAGTGACCCCGTGTCCAGGGAAAGGTGCCATTGCTGTAGGGGCTGGAATGAGGAATTTTGGCAAGGCTACTGGATGCTGCTCAATTTGGTGGTCCCTTCTGCCTCTCACCCTGACAAACAGCTTCTGCAAAGCCTTGCGGCACCTCCTGTGTCCTGGCTAGGGAGGTGGGGATATGGCTTCTTCCAATGCTGATGTAAAAGGGCATCCTCAGAGGCTCATCTCAGAACTTCAGACTTGAGGTTTAACAGGTCTTCAGTTGTTTATTTTATTTTAGACATGATTTATGCTCTGTGTGCCCAACACCTGACATGTCAAAACGTGCTTTGAAGGACAAAGAAGTTACCCCGATCATGATGATAGTCATAATGAGTTACACGAGCTATGGGAATCCCTCCCAAAGAACTGGGAAAACTCAGTGTCCACACTTTGTTTTGGCCACACCCTTGGTTCTTGGCAGATCCCCTCCATGATTTGGTGCTTTTCGTGTCCCCCTCTCCCATGGGGCTGCATGGGATGGAGGCAGAAGCTTGGTGTGAGCAGCTACTTTGCCCTCAAGCCTCAGCTTTGATGCTGCAGCAGCTCCAAGAGAAGAACCGACAGGTCCCCAGCAGCTGCAGTGTGGGTGGTGGAGATGGGACCCAAGGGCTATGGAGAAACCTGAGTGGTGTGAGCATGAGCTGGTCCCACTGGGGCTTGGCCACTGGTTTCTACAGGAGCTCATTGGTGAACTTAATCCTTCTGGAAGGTGTTTCAGACCCAAACATCACCTCTACCCTGCTTACAACTGCCTATAAATGATATGTGAAACCAGCCAGCTTGGGTTTTTCTGTCTTCAGTGAGTGCAGAAAGTAAATAAATGGACTAAATAACAGAGCAGTGTCACCAGTTCAAGTGACTGAGAACTGTGAGCCATGGGGGTAAAAAAGTAAAACGTAAAAATCAGGTTATTTTGGGGAAACCGATAACATGAGATTTCCATTTGCCTCTTGTCTTTTGAGCCTGTTCAGCCTGGCTTTTTTTTTTTTTTCAACTTGGCTAGAAACCCATTATTTTGTTTAAATGAAAGATGATCCTGATACACAGCTGAAGAAGCGGTGGAAAAGCAATCCTGCCAGTTTGCGCAAGAGAATTGCAACACTGAGGAAGTGCCACTTAGAAGTTAAAAATTCTTTCTCATC
This sequence comes from Heliornis fulica, assembly GCA_013399135.1. Taxonomy (NCBI): domain Eukaryota; kingdom Metazoa; phylum Chordata; class Aves; order Gruiformes; family Heliornithidae; genus Heliornis; species Heliornis fulica. The sequence goes on from VXBZ01010662.1 coordinate 366,537, forward strand.
TAGTAACCCTGAGTTGTTACTAAGCACCCGCAGGTAAGAGGGAAAGCAGCACACAGCTCTCACTTCAAAAGTGGCTCTTGAATACAAATGCTTTTACCATAAAACTTTGCATATTCAGTAACTCCTTCTTTGTGCACAGAAACCTCGTTAAACTCTGGTCAGTTACCTGCCAGACTTGTTATTTAATAGCGGCTCCTGCCTTGCCGGGACAATTTCAGGAAGCATTTGCCAGGTGATTGCTTCACTCCATCAAGGCATATGTTCAGGGCAAGGTTGGTCTCTGTGGTGGGTGGGAGCACGAGAGAGGAGCAAGAGAAAGGGATACGACTTGTGGAAGTGGAATGAAGTCTGGATAAAAGGCAGCAGAGGATAAATGAAAACACTTGACTCTCCTGCTCTGGGTTTCCTAGGAGCGTTTTCTTTTAATTGAGTGGACCATTGTTTGCTGTGCCTAACCTCTCGCTTCCCCTTGTAAGTGTGCTACCCACTTTAATTAAGAGGGATGAAAATGGAATATTTCATCTTGCAGAGGGGGCAGGAAGGGACACAGCTGAGGCCACTCTGCCACGTACAGCGCCGCGCAGCTTGACATAATCAACTGTCATCATTCATACTCACTTTGCAGCACAACATGGGACGGGCAGCAGTTGTGTTGGCTTAAAATAGCCCAAAGATGGCAATTACCACAAGGCAGAGCTCCACCGCGCTGCGGATCAGGTCGTACCCCGGCTCTCAGGTGCAGAATGACCTGACACCCTTTTGGAGCACGTTGCCAGGGCCACGGGCTCCTTGAGAAAGCTGATGTGGAGCCAAGCATCAGCTTGGGGCTGTGGGACTGCAAGCAGGGATGTTTGCTGCCCGTCTGGTTGGGGCAGCTGGGTGATGAGATGAGAAGCAGAACTGAGAGGCGATGCGAGCTTGAATACTCAGATAAGGAGGAGGCTGCCTGCCCTGTGCTGGGATGTAACCCTGAGCACTGCACCTGCAGGGAGATGAGCCAAAGGGATGTGGAGCAAACACAGAGACCAGGCACACGTGAGCCCTTCGGGGGTCTGCAGCGGTGTGTGCGCAGCGGTGAGCTGCCGGTGTCACGGGGTGCTTACACACACCCTCGCTTCTCGGAGGACTGATGTGTTTGGCACACACACAGCTCCCTCCTGACAGTGCACGAGAACAGCGAGCTCCTCTGTGTCTCCCTATGTGTGTGCTGTGGATTAAAGTCCCCTCTGTGCTAGGGGTGAGCATGTGGTTTATGTATTTCGGAGGAGGGAGCATGAGGTTTTAGCATGACGTGTGCTGCATGGGGGCGAAACCCTTTTAGGCCTCAGCGTATGGACTGTTGATTCTTTAGAGCTCAAAAGAAATGGGGGGATGCACTAAACTGAGGAGTTTCAGGTATTGCTTGTCCACCTTCATTATTTTTCTTTGTGGCACAGGCTGCAGCCAGTGATCCCCTTCCCTCTCACAGAGGAGAAGGGGACAGGAGTCCTGAAGGGAAGGGCAGGGAAGGAGCAGCCAGCTGGGGTTTGGGTGTCTGCTCAGTTCCTGTTGTTCTAAGAGCCAGGTCCAGAAACTAAAGTCAAGGTTCTTATTGATGTGAATGGATTTTACACCCAGTTCTGATTTAGCTTCAAACCAATTCTCAGGGCAGGAGATAACATGGATTTTATACAACATATGGGATGTTCCCACTAATATTGATGGATAATATGCCCAATTCATTGATTTGAGGCTTTGGAAAATATACCCAGGTACATACCAACACTTTGACCTGGAAAGGAGCTTTTCTCCATCCTTTTTCCCCATTCTTCCTCCTGTGGCATCTCCACAAGATGTTGCAGAGATGATGGGGAAGATGCAGGAGGGGAAGTCAGGCACTCCCCAGGAATGGTGTGTTATTGCTGCCCCAGACCCTCTGCAGGTCGCAGCACATCTTCAGGATGTAACTAAACACAGCTTCTGTCTTTGTATTTTTGATTAGTTCTCTGATGGCCTTTCAAAGGGAAGAAATGCTCTGAAAATGGGCCATACAAATACTCTATTTTCCATCTGGAGGGAGGAAGGGGTATTTTTGATGCCTGTGATTAGTCTGCAGTAATTTGTTTGTTTGCCAGCTTGATTTTTTTTTCTCCCCAAAGTGAAAACCCAGAAAATTGTGTTTTGCTGCAACCTGAAATGCAACCTTTTGTTCTTCTGCCTTTTGTTCTTCTGCCTCTTGTTCTTATGCCTCAGTAACTGAAGTTTTATGTTATCGCTGCTACAGCCCTTCTCCCAACATTAAACCAGTAATTAATGCTCGCTTGCCCAAATGTTGGGGGATTTGAGCTCCAGTCTGTAGGAGAGTTTCTTGCTCATCATACGAGAGACAGACACCCCTTTGTCCCTCCTACTGCGGCGTTTCTCGTGCATGGGCTCTTTCAGCACTCACTCAGCTAGAAAGCGAGCATACGGCAGATTCTCCAGCCTGGTAGTTAGGGCACACATTTGGGAAAGAGAATCGCTCAGTTCCAGTCCTTGCTTCAACGAACCTGACATTGAAAAGCTGACAATGAAAGCAGCTTTATTAATATTGCCAGCTCAGAGCGTTCAAAAATCATGTGTCAATCTCCTAGATGTTGAGATAGGAGAAAATACATCTGTGTCTTTGGCTTCTTTTTATTTCCCTTTTGGGTTGAAGCTTTGAGAGATGAGTTTTCAAACTTTATCTTATGGCCATGTCCAGGGGTAGGAATAGCTGTGTGCATAAACTCTTCCCCTCCCTTTACAATAATCCCCTTGGAGTGTGTTTTTTCTCCTTGTTTTGTTTTAGTAGCACCTTCGTTCCCCTCAGTAGAGGAAAGGAAAACCTTTTAGTGAAGATCCTTCCAACCCCAGGGCAAAAGAACCATCTCCTCCCCAAAATCTTTGCCTCCAAAGGGGATATTCATGCCTCCTTTTTATTCAAGTGCTGAATTCAACTCACTGATTTAAAAAGAAATAACCTTGGAATGCCTTTTACATGTTTAGCATTGTTTCAGACTGAACTGATTGCTCATGTTTAGCTTGCAGCAGAGCCTGACCAGATTTGCTCCCAGCGACCTCATTTGAGCATCATTGTCAGGTTATTTTTTCTGCTTCCTGTCTATATATCAATATTGAACTAACAACTTGCAATTAAATGAACAGGTCTCTGCTGACCTAGAATTTAAATTTCAACCTTAACCCATTGCTTGGAAAGATTCAGTAGCACTTCTTATAAAAATTACCACAAAACAAACTTGTAAAGATGTTGAAAGGGCCTCAGAGCCTACAGGAGATACACCAGGGCAGCCCAAAACAAAAGATGGGACAGTTTATGGTCAAATGACAAAGGCTGGGATCAATTTTAGCTCTCAGCTCTACCTGCTGCTCCCGGGTAACCCAACCGCACGTTAACAAGACCAACCTTTAGCTGCTCATGTATAATGAATCTTTACTAACCAGCAGTGAAAAGCACCAAGTGTAACACATGTGAGCAAGGTAAGAGAGGGAGCAGAGGGAGGAGTTATCCTTCTCTGACATTAACTGACCGCTCTGGAAGTCTCCCAGGGATGTGGGGTTTGGTCAGCCGCTCCTCTGCCCCTGCCCTGAATGCCAGGTCTGAGCCCGACAACATCGCTTGGAGCTTTGTGCAGCACACGTGGGCTCAGCGCTGTGCAGGGACAGATGGGGACAGACATGATCTGGGGAAGGTGCTGCTTTGCTCATTCTCCAGTTCTGCCATTAAGGTTAGAGAAATGGTGTCTCAGAGGCAGCTAAACTAGCTTTTTTTTTTTTTTAATTTATTAACAAAATAATCATCCTTTCCAAAAGCAGCGGGATGTCTCCATTTATTTAGAAAGAATATATGAAATGCAAGGAGCCTTCTCTTTGCATCTCAGTGTGCCAAAATAATGAGCTGGAGCAGGTTAGGAGAGTGAAGCAGCTAAAAGTAACATTGCTTTTGAATTCACAACATTTGAAGAAGTCCTTAAAGAATTCCTCCGGATGCCTTAGTGAATGATTTCAAACCGGCTTCAGTTCAAAACATACCATGCTCTGGCATGATCCCAAGAGAGGCCAATATCATTTGTTCTTATTTTGAGTTATTGTGCATAATAAGTTCATGTCCCAGAGATAAGACCACTGTAAGATGTGTGACTTCAATTTTGGAAAATAATTCCCTTTCCTTCACTGAATGCTTAATTCTTTGCAGGCTCAAAAGAGCTGAAGAAAATGAAAAGGCCTTTAAGTAGCAGTCACACGCTCACCTATGGCTTCCTACATCCCCAGCTGTAACCTTCACAACTTCAAACTGTTATTCCTCACTTGGATATTTCAAAGAGTGGTCATGTCCATTAATATCTGTGTTCCAGCTCAGGTCTTGCTGAATGGTGTGATACAATACAAACTGTGATTCATAAAAGTTCCTTGGAAGCGGCTCAAGAGAGCGTTGGGATTTTCAAACAGGTTTTTTGAAATGTTACTGGATGTTTAAGAGCAACAACAAGTAATTTCGGCTGGGAATGATTCCTTGTAAAGGTTGCAAAGGCAAGTTGGCTGGAGTCAGGCTCAGGGAAGATAGGAAAGCTTGTGTTTGCTAAAACAGTTCAGAGCAGGAATTACAGCTTCTTTAGCAGGAAAAAAATATTCTAGTAGATGAAAAAACCCTAAACACTTCCAAAACCAGAGACTTTCTTTAGACCAGAAACTTTCTAAAGTAACTTGATTGCACATAAGCAGGATGGGAGCAGTGGCTGGAGGGGCCCCAACTTCATCCCCATGGGAGAGGGATGCTTTCGATGATGGTCGTGCTGCCTATGGGAGTCCAGAATGGACTCTAATAGGAAGGAGGGTTTGTGTTTGTATTTTATTATCTTGCTTTATCCAGTTACGTGTGATGATACTGACTTTTCAAATGAAGTCCACATTCCCATGCATACAGCAGTTATAAAGACTGAGTTCATGTTGGTGGGGATGGTTTGGATTGTCACTCAAGACCTTGGGCAAGTCACCTTATCTGTGAAATGGGGATGATCATGTTTCTTTTCTAGTCAGAGAACTGCAAAATTAAGCATATTAAGAATTACAAGACTGAAGCAAGAGATCTATAATAAAATGTAACAGACCTATATACAGTAACAGATCTATAATAATAATAATAATATTTTTGACCTGGCTAGCTTTGAATATTCTCAAATGTTTTGTCTTAACCAAGGATTTAGCTCCAGCTAGCTCATATAATATATGGCATCCTGGTATGTATTAGAAAGGGAGTGCCTAGTAGGTCAAGAGGGGTCCTTCTCTCAATCTGCTCTGCCTTGGTGAGACCTCACCTGGAGTGTTGCCTCCAGTTCTGGGCCCCTCAGTTCCAGAAGGACATACAACTCCTTGAGAGAGCCCAGCACAGGGACACCAGGATGATGAAGGGATGGAACATCTTCCTTCTGAGGACAGGCTGAGGGAGCTGGGGCTCTTCAGCTTGGGCAAGAGGTGACTGAGGGGTCACCTCATTAATGTTTATAAATATGATAAGGGTGAGTGTCGGGGGATGGAGCCCGGCTCTTCTCACTGATGGACAGTGACAGGACAAGGGGCAATGGGTCCAAGATGGAGAAGAAGAAGTTCCATGTGAATGTAAAGAAAAACTATTTCCCTGTGAGGGTGACAGATCACTGGAACAGGCTGCCCAGAGAGGTTGTGGAGTCTCCTTCTCTGGAGACATTCAAGACCAACCTGGACACGTTCCTGTGTGATTTAATCCAGGTGATCCTGCTTCAGACAGGAGAGTTGGACTAGGTGATCTCCAGAGATCCCTTCCAACTCCTGACATTCTGTGATTCTGTGATCATCATGCCCTAATCGAGTAAAAGCTTTCTGAAAGGGAAAGCCAGATTCCTGAATTTCAGTTTGAAAATGAAGTAGATAATCTTATTTAGGAAAACCAAGAGGAATTAGCGGTGTAAATGATCCTTCAAATGGGAATATGTCATTGGCTTTTCCCTCTCCACCACCACAAAGGCAATTGGGCCATTTTCCTTGTGACAAAGTTGGCCTTGCAGCTCTTGTCTTAGGAACAAGCTGGTAAGTAAATGGCGAATCCTGAATGCTGGTTGAACTGCAAGGCGTGAGGCTGGGGAAAGAGGGCTTTTGGTGGAAGGGCCTCGTGACAGCAGCTGGTGCTGGGACCTCCCTTGTGACAGTAGCTGGTGCAGGGACCTCCCTTGTGACAGTAGCTGGTGCAGGGACCTCACTCATGACAGTAGCTGGTGCTGGGACCTCCCTTGTGACAGTAGCTGGTGCAGGAACCTCACTCATGACAGTAGCTGGTGCAGGGACCTCCCTTGTGACAGTAACTGACATCAGGCACACGAGGTTGTTGCAACCCTCCACTTGTCCTCTGTGAAGGTGGCTTTGCTGCCATCCTGCATGCCTGGCACATGGTTTCCTGCTAACAGAGAACACCTTTGCAGCAGGAAATACTGCAGCAATTAACTTATGAGTGGCCAGGACCAAGCTGTAAAGTTTTCCAAGGCTGCTGCTGCATAAATAACACATTGCAAAGGCTGAAATGAAAGCCTGGAGAGTCGTAGATGTTCCACAAGGCCAGAAGGCAGAGAGAGGCAAGGCTGGGGCACAGTTCATTTCATAAGCATAGGAACCAGGAAGTCTGGGCTGTATTTACCCAGCTGGAAGTGGGCTTCACATCTATTTATCCCTCGGTCTTGCCTCAGGTGCATACTCTCCCATTAGAGCTAAATAGCCGGAAAAGACCAAATACATCTGAGGTCACTTTTGGCTACTTAACATAGCAACAAGTGCTGATTAATTAGTTTGGGCCTGAAATTAGCTGAGATAAACAGCATAGGCCATAGATTTATGAGCGCTTCTGCTCCAAGACAAACAATATTCTGAAAACATTGTTTATGCAAACCCCTTAATTCTCCCTGTAAATTACTACCTGGATTTCTCAGAACTTCAAGTTTTAGTTCATTTAAATGCATCAGATTGTTTCTTTTTACCTGACAGAAAAACTTTCTTTCCTGGCACTTGTCTTATCATGAGTCCCTCTGCTCGACCAGTTCCTGTATGTTAGAGTTACGAAACAGTTGGAGATGGAAGTCCAGATTTTCAGAGCTGCTCAACAACACAATAGGCACAAGGTGTTGTGGTTCCAATGAAAAATTGGATGTCCTCTAGTCACCATAGAGTCACAGAATCACTTTTAAAGGTCAAGAGACCTTTAAGATCATTGAGTCCAACCGCAACCTGACCCTGCCTAGTCCACCTCTAGACCATGTCCTTCAGCATCTCATCTCTTGGCCTTTTCAATCCCTCAGGGATGGGGACTCCACCACTGCCCTGGGCTGCCAGTTCCAGTGCCTGACAACCCTTTCAGGACAGAAATTCTTCTGATGTCCAACTTTAAACTCCCCCTGGATGGATACTGGATGGATGGATGGATGGATGGATGGATGGATGGATGGATGGATGGATGGATGGATGATAGCAAGCAGTTATGGTTATTTGACCTCAAAAATCATGGAGAAATTATGCCTACACAAAGCAACTCTGCTCTCTGCAGTGTATTTGCCATAGGTGTGCACTGCAAACACTTTGACAGATGCTGATAATTATAAAGATAAAAGTGACATTTAAGAAATATCGGATTTCTGCTTCTATTTCTGCTGATGTTGCCAGGTCAGAAAGTGTGCAACAGATTGGTCTCTGCCAATGCCAAGAAAACCTATGTGCCTAAATCAATGCAGTATATGAGGCCTCACTGTACTGTCCACACCCTGCCATGAGTCCTTATCTCAGAAGTCTGCCTGGGCCTGTGCAGGTTCCCACTTGGCCTTTGGCATTTTGATGGCCAGCTGAGGAGGAGCAAAAAGCCCTGATTCTGGTCATCACCCAGGCCAGGTCGCCAGGCCTGGCATGTTTGAGGCATCTCAATTTCATACCACCATAGCAGAAGGTCCCACCAGTAGGTCTGGATTTATTATCCCCTTTGCAAGAGATTTTCTTTGTGTTTGGCCTTTGTTGTCCATCCAGCTGCAGCCACTTTTGAAATATAAACTTATAAATGTGAGTAGTTCCCTATTCGCGCTCAGAGATCAGCTCTGCTGCTGCCACCATTGCAGGGGGTCAAGAAGTTGGGTTTCCTTTTCATGGGAATTTTTTTAGAATTAGTTTTGCTTCTGGCCCATATCAGGCTGAGACCATGAGTTTTCACATTCCCTGTGAGTTGGAAGCTGTCACCAGAGACGCACAATGCAGAAAATGTGTGTTAATAAAGGAAAAATTCACAGAGTTGCTGTGACCAACAGCAAGTTCTCAAGTCCAGAACTGATCCATGATGTCCTTGGAACAATGGTACCTGGAGAGGGAAATATCACTCCAGTCTTAATGTGTTGTAAACCCAGCAAATGCCTTCAAACCAAAGAAGTTTTAAATGATGAGTGTAGGACTTGTTGACTAGCAGGTGTAGCTGTTGTGTCATTTTCCCATTGGGATTTCCCATCCATCCATCCATCCATCCATCCATCCATCCATCCATCCATCCATCCATCCATCTCTCATAACTCTTTCCCCCTCAGCTGCTTTCAGCTGGAGTACATTGCAGAGCTGCGGTCGCTGTGCTGGGCACGGTGGCCCCAGTGGGTGACAGGTACAATAACCAGCTGCTTTGGGGGGGTTGAAAAGCTTCAGGTCCCTACAGAGGTTTGCACTCAGGAGCAGACAGTGTGAGCTGCCAGGCTGCTCCAATGGAAGTCCCAGAGACTCCCTGTCTCTAGGGCCATTGTTATTTTACTCCAGCCTACTCTGCACCAAAGGGAAAGCAGAGAACATCTTCCCTCACCATGGTGCATAGCTGGACCATGATGAAGATGATGTTGATGATGATATATAACCCATCTCATGAATTTTTTTCCTTATTCAGCTTTTCCCTTTTGCCATATTGATAGGATTTTTTGTGACTATTGGATCTTAACAAGTGCTGTCCAGAGGGACCACATAAAACTTCATGTGAAGCTCATTTTACCACTAAAGCCTCTTTAGTTGCAAGTTTTTTCTCCCACTTCTCTTTTCTCTTTGCTTTAAGCCAAGAGGAACTGGCAGGGCTGGGAGCTGCCCAGAGCCAGGATCACTAGAACCAGTCTGGCAGGAGCTTCTTCTCCTTGATGGGACTCCTGTTGAATGAAAATTTATGTGAGTGTTCAGGGTCTTCATTAAGTGAGTCACACAGTTAGTAACAAGGGGTGTTTTGCAAAGGGTCTGTTTATCCCTGTGGGGACAGAAGCCACAGTACCATAGCTGTCACAAAGACATGATCCTGTGGCACACAATGCCAATACAGATGGAAACCTCAGAGGAGTCTCTGCAACCCGAAGTTCTTTGGATAATTTTAAGGGGTTTTTTTTTGGCAAAGGTGAAGTCACTAACACTGAAGCATCACTTCATTACTGGGGAGTGACTGAAAGTCCGTCCCTGACCACGTGTGGTCACCAGTGTTCCCGTCAGGGCAGCCTGCACCAGGCAGCAGTACCAGGCAGCCCATTCTCTCCAGGCAGTTATAGCTGTGTGTTATTCCACTTCACAGCCTGCCTAGATCCTTCCTGCACCATTGTCACATGCTGCCAAAAGGCTGCCTCATGTCCTACCCCCGAAGCAATGACTAACATGGATCCTCAAGACATAAGAGTGTTGTGTTGGGAGCTAACACAGACCAAAGTCTTCTGCTTGGGCTTCCCTTGTCTTGTGAATGCTCCAACATCCAGGTTATGCTTTGTAATCCTGTTATCCCAGAGCTGCTTTGTAACATCTTGTCCCACGAGTCTCCTCTCAGTGCATGTTCTTGCAGTTTGCCAAGTTTTCCTTTGCCACATTCTCTTACAACATGTTTTCCCTTTTTGTGATTCTCTCACTGAGCATATTTTACATATAACCACCACTAAGTCCTTCCCAGGTTTCATCATCTGTTCTGCTGCTTCTGCTCCATTTCCTGGGAAGTCTGAGCTGGCTCTCTCGCTGGAGGCATCGGTACATTGCCCAAGTATTTCATAACACTTAATGCATTTTCTTCTCAGTTGCATACTTAGGGTGACCCTAAAATTTCAGGCTTTCTCTCCACTGTCCTCAGGCATGCTAAATTAGCCTGGAAAAAAAAAAGTTGTATAAAACTGACTTTTAGAACTGCTAGGACCCAAGTGGCATATGTAGCTTAGCAGAGGTTGGTGGAGTCCATTCAATTTCCTCAGTTGGGATGAAGAGAAAAGGGATATCCAGAGAGCAGTTCACCCCAAATGTTTAGAGCTGGAGGAATCCCTTTCTTCAAAAAGTCTATGGCTATTTTCAGCCTGCTGGGAATTAAAAATTCAGTGTAGTCTTCAAACACTGACACCTCACTTTGACATGCTCGTGTACATCACGAATCCACCTTAGTTAACATAATAGCACCTTAGTTAAGACTAGAGGAGACAGTAATGGTGAATTTAGGCTGATAGTATCTTGGATGAGAAGCTCAGGCTATTGAGTGAGGCTGGAAAGCTGCATTGTGTGGTAGGTACTTGCTCCCTGGTTATGCCACTATAAATTCAGAATCAAGCCATCAATCAGCACATCTGCATGCATGTGACATTTGCAGCAGGTTATGAGAACAGATTTTAAGCCCTTGCTGGCTCTTTAAGCCCAGAGCACTGCTTGCTGCAGCAGATAGGCATTTGTCAGTGGAAAGTCCTTCACTGACTGCTGAGCTCCACACCTTGCACGTAGGGTGTAGCAGTCGTAGCAGATCGCAGCACGTTTTGCTGGGTTTGTGTTTAATGAACAGTGGAACTGGGGAATTAAACAGACCTATAAATAGCAGGTCTCATATACACACACCTGAGTCCCCCGAGCACTGGACCACCTGTGAGGAAACCAGAGCTAGAGCTGAGCACCTCCAGCCCCTCCAAGGAGACCCCACAAGTAGGGTAAAGTGATCAGACCTCCCTTTTCTTGCCATCCCAAAGGGCTGTAGGGGCCAGGCAGGCTCCGTGGGCAGGCAGGAGCTGCCCATCGGGGTGTAGCTGCTGGCAGCATCCTTGGGCCAGGAAGAGGGTGAAAACATGGATTTGCAGAGGCTTACAAGGCTCTTGGTGACAGCCAGCCTCTGTGGCCACCTCTGCAGCATCAGTCCCACCGTGATGCTCCAGAGCAGTTTTGGCTTGCCCTAGTTTGCTGTCTTACTGCAAGGTCCTTTGGGAGCAGGAGTGGACCTATGGCTAGGGATGAGCAGGGATGTCTCCTGCATCAGCTCTTTCTCTGTGCTGCTCCCAAACTGGGGGCAGAAATAGGAACCAAGGGTTAGGTGAAATCAGGATTTCCTGAGTGGAAGTCATTCTGGGTTTGAACTGGGAGAACAGGAGCTGTTTGAGTTGCAGACATGAGCTTGCCCAGCCTGAGCAGAGCACTGTGCACAGCCCTCAGCACCCAGCCTGGGCTGCAGTCACCTCTGGCACACAACGTGGGGAAAGGAAGAGATATTTGTATGAAAGCTTGGAGGAAATTGAGTTTGCAGGGAAGGAGGAAGAGTGAGTGTAATAAAGGGATGGAGGAGAGGGGGGAGCTGTCAGCAGCTTGTCCTCAGAGCACCAGCACTCAGCCCATATGGCCTGGGGTTCAGTTTCTCCTCATTCCCTCTGGAAAGAAGATCTGGGAATGCACTTTGGATGTTGATAGGCTGGGGAGAGAGGAGGGACAGGTCACCCATGTGTTATGCATAAGGAGGTGCAGGCTCCAAGTGAGAATTTCTCTGAATGCTCGTGGCATCCCTCTGCTAGGAGGATCAAGCCCCTTTTTGCATGTTTTCCTCTCTGACCTAGCCACCTGGTTTTGCAGGACTGGTAAGAGCTGGAGCAGAGATGTCTTGGTCTGGTCTGGCATAGGTGATGGGCCAAGTGGGGAGGACACATTCACACATGCATGTGCTCATGAGCACGTGAACTTCATCCTCTCAAGAAGCCAAGGGGAAGAGGCATGGAGGAAAGGTTTAAAGATTTGTCAAGTAGGGCTCAAAAGTGGCTCTGGGAATGCTGCTTCCCAGACATGAATACATAATATTGCATACCCATATGTTTAAATCAGTCACAGCCCCTCTGCCTTCTCCACATGTAGATCCCATCAATAGAAGCTTTATGCTTGCAGGAACGTAACCTGGGGACTTGAGCACCAGCACGGTGTCAGGGGAAGTTAGTGCAAATTGCTCCATGGGCTGGACATTAAAGCAAGGAGTGATATCACTCTTAAAATAAGAAACCTAACGTAATGTGCTTTAATAGCTGAATAATTGCTATGAGCAAAGAAGGAGGCTTTTGTGAAGGAGGATCAGTTGAAGCCAGGGCTGAGTGCTCATGACATCACGGCAGCGCACAAGAGAAACTTTATTCTCACAGCTCCGCAAAAAATGGCTTGTCAAGCTGCCAGTCCCAGATAACTTGGTGGGAGACATTAGAGAAGAGTTAATAAGATGATTGATTTACAGCTGGAAAAAATTAGAGAGGCTGAAAATTGACAGACTGACATTGTTTGAAAGATTCGCGAGAAGCCTCCCCCGCTTCTTTTGAGAAGGAGGTCAAACGCTTCCATCACTCTTTTGCACCCAGATTTGGAGCCTGCCACTTTTCAACAGGTATTTTGGGGAACTTGCTGTCAGCTCCCCTTCATGGGAAACAGTTGTGACACTATTATCATCCTCATTTAGCGATGTAAAAATAGATCTTCAAAGTCTGTACCTTCTTAGGGGAAGAAGTGGATTTAAAATATTTTATTTTAATTTACCAGCTGTGGATCAGATCCAAAACCTTTATGAAACTTCTGCATTTCATACTGCTGGATTTGAGTGCAGTGTGTTTTCTTTACTTGTTAGGAAAAATTGTCAACGTTGTCTCAACTCTGTATATATTTTTACGGCGGTTTTCTAGCATAAGGGAAACTAAGGGTCCTTTCACAACTTTTGGAGCTGGTCCATCATATTTTTTAAGAATTTACTTTGTAAAAGTACTTGTTAAGACTGAAACACATGATTTACTGTTGACAGAAACAAAGTCCCATGGACACTGCATTGTGTCTTTGCAAAGAAACAACCTTTATTCTTCAAATGAAATCTCAGACACAGTGATCGAGTCAGTTCCAGTTTGCACCTCACACCTCAGTTGTCTTCAGCAGAAGGCCAATGCATTAACTGAAAGCAATTATTGAGACTCAAATGCTTTTAAGTTTTCAGCCTTCAACAACCCATCAGAGTTGTTAAGAACAGGTTTTTATTTTGAGTATCATAATGTTTGATCCATCGGTTATGCAGCTAATAAGGGACAAGTCTGGCTTTCAGAAATCTTTCATGGGTTTCCAAAGACCTGAACCAACTTGCTTCAAACTGACTGTAGTTCAGGCTACACATGAAAGAAAAAATAAAATCTCAGAAACACGTGTGCAAGTTGAGAATAATGACATCAGATGTAATGAACAGACATAAGAAGGATGTGACATTTCAGATAAAGAGGAAAGAAAGGGAAATAAGGCCAAGCGTCAGCAATGTATGTTTTGAGGTAACAACAACTGTAGTAACATTATGTGTCCATAACTCAACTCTCTTATTGAAGCCACTTAGGAAAATGAGTGTCTTGAAAACAGCAACTCAATTAATGAACTTAAGTCTCTGTCAGGAAAAAATTGTAAACTCTCTGCTGGTTTTCACATGAGATAAGTATCAAGCTGTTTGGATTTAGAGATAAATGGAAAGGACTGAGGTAAACTATAGAGGGAGAGCAGCTGAAGAGGTTTGTTGGAAACCTTTTGGTGTTTGAGTTTGACAGATTCTGAAGCCAGCTGAGTTTTACCAAGAACTTCTCTCTTTATTTAAGGCATATTTAGATCTTGTCTTCGTCAGACAAATTCATTGGTGTATCAACAGTCTGTTGAGTTATCCCAATTTTGGGGGGTCTAGTGGAGTAGATCTACTTAAAGAGTGGTGCTTGGTACCAAAAGCCTCCAAAACAACACAACAACAGCTCTCCCATGATAAAAATACCCCTCAGTTTTACCTAAATGTATGCTGTCACATCAAATTAATTTCATTTCCTCCTTTGGAATAAGAGCCAAGTGATACAAGTGATGGCTTTTGAGTAAGGAGGCTTTTGACAGTGTTTGGATTGATGCTCTCATAACTTAGGGCAGTGCTGTCTGGAGGAAATCACTGTCTGAAGGACGTCATTTGGATATACACTTGGTTGAAAACACCTAATCAGAGTGAAAATGATCTTAACAAGCCAAGTACCTGATTAGGAATCTAGCAATGTAGCATTCAGTAAAAGCTGTAAAACGGTACGTTGAAGAGGAATACAAATGTGCAAGTGCCACATCAAAATTAATTGACCGAAGAACAGCACGGCGTAAAAGTGGATTGCAAGCTAAACGTGGACCAGTATTGCCATATAATGCCAATTCTCAGACAAATCTCATGTATAAAGATGATTTCTTTGCTTTCTTAGCACATTTGAGGTCTTGTCCAAAACACCATGTCGCACCTGGAATCTTGTACTATCATAAAAAGAGCGACAAGTAGAGGCTGGATGTTGGCAGAGTAATGCCAAGTACAAGAAAGAGTGGCTTCAGAGGAGAGGAGCAAGACATGACTCTAGCAGCAGATATGGAAGGAGGCTGGTTGGTGCCTCTGCACTGCAGGAAGAAAAGCCCAGAAGCATTTTTGCAGTGCAAAGTGAGTGGCTGAAACTTTTCCCTTTCTCTGGAAAAATTCTTGGAGAACCTGATTCTGAAGTTTATCACAAGTGCCATTTCCCAGGTGGGTGGCAATGAGGAGATGTGGGGATGTTGGTCCTGGTCCTGGTCCTGGCAGTGAGGTGCTACCAGCACCTTAAGAATATGTCTCTGCAGTTGCCCAGTTCCCATCCAACCAGATCAGCAGGGAAAGGGCAATCCCAGAGCTACCCCAACCCATTTTTGCAAGAAAAAAATTGGGCTAAGAGAAGAGGTACCCACCTAACATCACAGTCCTCTTCCTGATCATAGAGCATCTGTATTCTTCATCCAAGGTGCTTTTGTAACACCAATTTATTGTTATTGAAAACATTTTTATCTTTCACATAATGTTATTTCATATTGAAGATTTTCTAAGCACGATGAAAACTTTTTCTTTCCTTGTACCCTGCTTGGGGTTTAGTGGCATTTTGGGGGGCTGAGTGAGGATCTTGAGTGGAGCAGGCAGTCTCTTCAAATGCCAGGCTGATTTTTTTTTTTTTAAATTAAAGTCCCAACTGAACCAGAAACCAGCAGCTCAGGGGTGGGAGGCACAGAGATTAGTGCTAAGAAGAGAAAAACAGGGAGATAACCTATGTAGCTTTTCAAAAGTCCTTTCCATTATAACACAGTTCTCCCTGTCTGCAGATGAGAGAATAAATTAAAAAATATTCCTGCCAGCCTTAAATATACTGCTTTAGGAAATCTAAGGTTGCCTAATGGACTGGAATATAATCTCCATGTTTTCAGTTTCCTCCATTTTACCCCAATCATTCACTGCAATAATTAAAGGATAATGAGCCAAATAGTTTTCCCCTTTATAACCAATCTTCTCTGGATAGAGATTCAAAATAGTAATTAAAAAACCCCAACCTGAATCCTGTCTAGTGAACATGCTTGTGGATAATAGGAATATCCTTCACTTTCCCTCTCCTGGGGTTTCCTAGCTGCCATCGATCAGTCACCTGCCAAACTGTGGGATGTGATTAGGGGCCAATGAAGAGGCCGCCCTCGTGCAGGAAGATCCATCAAAACCCACGTTCCCCATACAGTTACAGTCTCCCTCCCAGGAAATGGGTTCATATGCATCCATGTAGAGAACATCATTGATTGGAGAGAAAGAAAAATGGGCTAATCCTAATTACAGCACTTCTTAAACTTTTCTTGACCTCTCCCTGACACTGTCACCTCTCGGACTTCTTCCCTTGCCCAGCCTGTAATGAGACCAGGGAGAGGCAGGGGTGGTCTTAGCTGAGAAGAGCTGCAGGAAGCTGGTTTTCCACAAAAGCTGCATTTTTTGTCTTTTTGAAAATCTATTGGAAAGCCAATAGCAGCACTAACAAGTTCAAGTAGGAAAACATCCACATGGATGAATTCACCCCATCTGGATGTAGGCATTTCCCTGGGTATCTCAAGGCAATAACTATGACCTTTGGTCCCTGACCCCAGCAGGGACATATAGATGTCATCAGGAGGTAACTCAGTGATTTTCCAGTCATCCCAATCTCATGCAACCAGCACCAGCTCTTCCAGCCTATGCCCATCACTCAGCTTTCTTCTATAAGGAGCCTGAGCCCCTTCCAGAATCTTACTGAAAAGGTCTGGCCTGCCTCAGGGGCTGGAATTTAAAAAGTGGCTTATGTAGCAAAAGAATTAATAAAGACCAAGCAGCATTTGGTATTTTTAAGGGGGCAAAGTACTTACCTTCTGCTTTTCTCCTAAAAACTACCCAAAACCCATCACCTCCCCTCATCACAGTCGTCTGCCCTTGGCCACCGGAGGTATAAATAAATTAGTTATGAGTTTTTCCAAGCAGTAAACTTAAAAAAAAAAATTAGAGAAAGAAACACAGCAGTATCTAACAGCTTTCCATGCTGGAGTTTGGGAGCTTTTCAGAGCCATAAAATATTTATTTTAGGGTTGGGTTTTTTTCCATTAGGTCTTAATTCTCAATATTTTATAAGAAGTTAAATTGACCAGGAGAACTGAGCTTTCATTTTTGGGGAAAAAAAAAAGAAAAAAGGCCAAAAGCATTTGCTCAGTTAGAAAATGACCATCAAGCAGAGAGTGCAGAGGACATTTATGAGGAAGGCAACTAAGCACATAAGGAACTGAGCAGAAACTTAAATCCAGAACTCTTTGTTCTTCCTTCAGAGAGGATCAGTTTTAAGAACTGAACAGACTGAGATTCATTTACACTCCTTTTTCTTTCTCCCCAAAAGCAAAACATCTCTCCTTACTCTTTCCTTTCTATACCATTTTCTTTTCTGGGCCCTGTTTGCTGGACTGAGCCCTGCTTGGCTCCCGATGGGATCTGCTGTCCTGCTGCCATCCCAGCCACGGGCCCCACAGCACACTTGGCTGCCCTGCGCCCGCACGTTCCAGCCAGGGCAAGTAAAAATTGGAGGGCACAAATTCAAACTGCAACCCTGGGACTCTCAACTCAGACCCTGACGGCCAAAAATGCCTTTGTTTGTTTGTTTGTTTGTTTGTTTATTAGGGTTTAAAGCTCAGAAGTGCTTCTGTCTGTGCCAGTGCACCCAGGGGTCTGCCCCGGCTCCCACAGAGTCTCGAGGTCTCTTGGCTCAGGCAGAAGGGAGGGGAGGGGACATGTTGCATCTCAGCAAAGTCACTGATAAAACAGGGAAAAAAACATTTCTAGGTGTCTTCTTGTACAAGATATTAATGTTAATTAACATTAATGTGGATCTCATTAATGTCTATAATATGTTAAGGGTAAGTGTCAGGAGGATGGAGCCAGGCTCTTCTCAGTGATGGCCAGTGATAGGACAAGGGGCAATGGGTCCAAGCTGGAACAGAGGAAGCTCTATGGGAATGTAAGGAAAACGTTTTTCCCTGTGAGGGTGCCAGAGCCCTGGGACAGGCTGTCCAGAGAGGTTGTGGAGTCTCCTCTGGAGACATTCAAGACCAATCTGGACACATTCCTATGTGACCTAATCCAGGTGATCCTGCTCAGGCAGGGGGTTGGATCTCCAGAGATCCCTTCCAACTCCTGACATTCTGTGATTCTGAGACATGAACTTGGCCAGCAGTCAGTGTGGTCTGCCTTGGCACGAGTTTAATTTACGGGAAAAAAAACCAAACAGGTAGAAGTTTCACCCACCCCCCTCACTCCCCCAAAAAGGGAAGGAGTGAAAGACAGCTGTGTGCTGTGGCCCAGATGTGGTACACACAGGACACTGAGTGAATGGTGACATGGGTGGGATGAGATGGACATCTGTCTGCATGGTCCTTGGAGGGGAGAGAACAGGTTTATGCCAGTTTACTCCAGACTGAGCACCACTGGGGGAAGCCCAACTTGGGTGTATTTCAGACCCTGAGTAACCACAGAAAAACTTCTCCCATGACCCACTTCTGCATCAGGACTAGGCATCCTCTCTGCTGACACATCCAGGGCACCACAGTGCCATGAGGTGTCACCTAATTGTCCCCATGGAGGCAGCATTCTGCCCCCACCCCCACCTCCCACTTTGCCTATGCGGAGGCTGGAAGAGAGCTACAGCCCAGTGAGCAGCACGCAGCGCCTGCAGCTGATGACCAATGAGCACTGCTATAGCACAGCAAGGTGGGGTTAGAACTTGCTGTAACCTTCCTCATTAATGACACACCGTTAAAGGTTATTAATTATGAACTCACTTGTCAACATTAAACTCTTACTGTCCAAGAGGCAAAGCTGGATTGGTTGCAAAGAACTGGAGGTGCATCCTCCTTTGATGAGCTAGTCACCATCTCTCTCCCCACCCCCTCCTTGTCACCCAATTTGGGAAGTAATTTACATTCTTCATCTGAAAGCATTAATTGAGAGCAGAACAAACGGAGTCCCAGGCAAGTTGGACAAGCCTCATTACTGTCTGAGGGCTTGTTTTGAATCAGCGTCCGTCAAAACAACAATCGAACGTCCTGGCCCAGTACCAAAACTGTACTGGGAGGGCTGGTGGGACAGACAGGGGTTTTGTTCTCCGGGAGCCAGTTGTGCACCTTTAATGATGACTATTGCAGCAGCTCCTGGCTGATTGCTGCACAGCCCAGCGTGTCCTTTCCCGCATGAAGCCCTTGTTAGCCAGCAGCAGGACGAGAGCCAGGGACAGGGACACGCCGCCCCTCTGCGCCGCTGCCCGCCATCCAGTGGAGCTCCCAGACAATGTCACGCTTCTGTGGCCAGAGACCACCCGCAGCAGGAGATGCCACTTGCAATTAGGACATGTTTGTTTTCTGCCTTGCCTGACTTTGTCCCGGCTGAAGGAGAGAGCTCCAGCCTGGGCCAGGGTGGGAGCAAGGCTCTTTGCAGAGAGCCTTGGCCAAAAGGGCTGGAGTGCCTTCTGCTCCTCTGCACGGGAGGGCAGAGCTGCTTGGGGGCTGTGCAGGTTTACAGCCCCTCTCTGCAGCAGTTCCTGCAGGGAGGGGGATTCTCTCCTTTCCTTTTGTCCCAATCCCCTATCTTCACCTAAATTCATTGGATGGCATGATCTCATCTAGCTTCAGATGTCTTGCATGTCTGAGGAGCACAAGGCAATGCAGGGACACAGGAGGCTAAGTCAGGGCTAAGGATGTGCCCACCTTTCTCCGTTACCTTTATGGGCATCAGCTCATTGACTTTTCTCCCTGCCATCTCACTGGCTTACACTGTGACATTAACCTAAGCTGGCTGGTGATTATTGGATGGGTGAGAAAGCTGTAAGGGAAGGAAAGGGAAGAGGGTTTTTGCAAAAGCATTCAAGGGTGTTTTGACCCAGAGATTTTGCTTTTAGCCCACCTCTGTTTTCATCCATTAAGTGAAAGCTGGTAAGTCTAAAGAGCCCTGACCAGTCTAAGGGTAAGGCTGCTGCCAGTGAGGCCAGCAGACCTCTCCCCAGATGCTGGACCAGCTTTACAGGATGATTGCTGAATTCATAAGTACCTTGGGGATGCTGTTGCTAGAGGAAAGAGGAATCATTCCCACAGCTTTCCTTGTGTTCACGCTTTGTGACCTGTGCTGCAACACCAGCACATGAGAGTGAAGGAGCTGTGCTCAGCATGCTTCAGGATAAAGGCTTGGATAGGCTGGGCTGTATGTGCTCTCATACAAGTGCCCAGCTGATATAAAGTGGTCCTCAAACAGTCTGATTGTAACTGTTTTCTCTAAACATTTACAGCCAACAAAATGTGCATGTGTACGTTCAGCAGAGGGACAAGGAGAAAAACAGCAGCTGCTCCCTGCATTCCTGCTGGAGCTTGTATATATTCCAGTGCTTTTTAAAGCATCTATTTACATTTGCATTTTGGATCCCTCTTCACTTCCTGAGGAGACTTGGCCAAATCCAGCACTGGTGCAAAGAGGGGGCATTGCCCTGACAGCCACACTCCTTTCACTGGGCAGGAGGATGGGGGACCTGTTTTCTTTTTCCATGGTACACTCGTGGGTTTGTCCATAGGAAAGCAGACATGGACACTGTGCATCCTTGCTGGATCACCTGAGCTGTGTGAACCATGTCATGGTGGTATTCTGTGGCCATCCACAGCATCACCTGAACTCCCACCATCCCTGGGGGCTCCCCCACTTCTCACCCATGCAGGCAGGGATGTTGATGGACAAAGGCTGCCCTGAGCACATCATGTAAGTCAGTCTGATGGGGTTAGAAACCTCTTTCCATCTCCCAGCTTCACTGCAAAGGAGGATGGCAGCGCTACATCTCCTCTGCTTCTGGTTTGGAGCGTGGCTGCCCAGGGGAAGATGGGTGTTTTAGAGCTGGATAAATTGTGATGGCTCCAGCAACAAGCACAGAACCACCACAGAGGGGTTGCAGGAGATGGTCTGGTGCTCTGCTCAGTGGGAGCTGTGGCTTGGCTCTCATCAGCTTCTTCTGAAAAACAATGAAGCAGCAACCAAATGTAGGTGGTAGGAAAGAAAGCGCCGGCCGCCAGCTCCATGTTGGGCTCTGGGGACAGTATTTTTATCAGACAGCATGTGATCATTTGAGTCTTTCCCTGCTTAATGTTGTCTCCAAGCAGCACAAACTCCATCTCATTCCCTACTAACTGCTCATTTGGAATGAGGTCTGATTGCCCAAAGAAGCAATTTTGCCAAGGGACAAAAACAAGACAGGCAGTTGTGACTGTCCTCCTGGGATACCAGTCTCCTCTGGGAAGTCTTCACACTGCCAGGACACGTGTCCCTGCTGTCCACCATGGGGATGTTGCCAGACAAGGTGCCTTGGCCAACTCACTCCTCCCAGCATCAAGTGGACCTTGCATTAAAATTGCCCACCTTGGACCTTCCCGATGGGAAGAGAGTGCAGAAGCATCCCCTGCCTCGGGGAGCACTCTTGGACAGGCTGCTCTGTGCTCTGCTATAAAGTGGAGACCAAAACACTCCCAGAGCATGACATGAGGAGCAGCAGCACACCATGGCCTCTGCTCAAGGAGCACAGCATGAAGGGACAGATGTGACCTGATGGCCGTCAGTCTCTCACAGGAAAATTTCTGAGCCCTGACCTGTGGTGCTGAGTTGTGGATTAAATTCCTTCTGAGAGGCAAAATCAGAATTTATGGGTGTGGATTATGAGGAGCTGTAGATGCTGTCTACAAGGGGAACATGTCACTCTTCACAAAGAATAAAAAGTTTGAGGCTGGTGAGGCTGGTTTTGGGAGCCCAGAGATTTGCTGACATGTCCTGAAGCTGCAGGTAGTTGAGATACCTGGTCAGGGGAAAAGGGCTTTCAGCTGCTACAGCTGATGTCTCACCTTGCCTCCTGTTTTTTTTCCCTTCCTTTTCATGGAGAGGGTCCCCAAATCAAAGGGCATGATACATTTGTGTTTCTGATTAATTCCAAATGTTTTTCCTTTGGTTGGGAAGAAAAAAACCCCAAACCCCCTGACATATAAAGGCACTGAAAGATAAGGCATATAAAGGCATATAAAAACACTTAAAGATCTTACACAGCAAACAAAAAACCTGCAAGGAGCTCTGAAGCTTCCCAAAAGTCCTGGATTCCCCATGGAGAAGAGGATGAGATCTTGTCTACCCTGTGTTTAAGACCAGAAGCACCCAATGTGCATTTTCAGAGCATTGCCCCAGGCCCAGGAGAGGACTGGGGTACCCTGTGCAACGTGTCAAAATACCCCAGACTCCCTTCTGCAGGGGCATAACCCCATCCACCCTGGTAGCATTCAGCACCCTCTCCTCTCTCCCATTCCCTTTAACTATCTGGTGCACCACAGCAGGTATCTAACATGGTTGGTCACCTTTTATAGCTCCTCAACAGCAGAGATTTAATTAAATTAGCAGGTTCAAAAACAAATGTGGAAATGAAGAGAAAATAGGCCTGGCGTGTTAAGCACAAAAAAATTCATCACTTAACAGTGACATTAACAAATGAGGTTCATTACTTATTTTCCAAATGACCAAGTCTGATCTCTGATGGAGATGTAGGGAATTCCTGTAATTCTCTTTTAATCATTTCACTTTGCATGATGGAAGATGGGAACCGCTCACCAGTAACACGGCTCTGGGATGAAGAGGGGATGCAATTCTTCATGAAAGACAAGTGTGTGTTTTCTCTTGGTGCAGCATCATTGTGAGCAGAGACCGAGGCAGAGAGCAAAGAGCAGCAGCCTTTTAATCAGAGAGCAGGTTTTAACTCACAGAAGAGCCTGCTGATCAGCTTTGCTTCCATGTGGCAGCACCTCCAGAGCAGGAATAAAGATCTGAATGGTGTAAACCAGCATAATTTCATAGCAGTTAACAGCAGGAGACCAAAAAGCTATGTTGCATTTTCCTCTGGCCCCTCTCTTGAAGATCCATCCTTCTTGTGCCTACGTGGATCCTCATGAATTCCTGAAAACCCTGACTTCATTTCCATGTCTGTGCTGCACGCTGATGTTTTCCTGTGTTAGCTGCCACCATCTGGTTTCACCTCTGTGGGCTCTGCTGCACATCCCATATCAGACCCCACTTTCACCCCCAGATTCCATAAACCACCTTTGCAAACAGAGGTGATGGGCCCCACGCTGACTACAATGTCTTGTTCCATCAGTGGTGGATGTGGAGGAGCTTCTGCACTTCCACCCCTGCTTCATTCTCCTCTTGCTCACCTTTTGAAGGTGCAGCCCCTGCGTGTTTTCCCGGGTGTGGAGGTGTCTGCGGCTGATTCAGTGGCTGCAGAGGAGTTTGTGTCTGTGAGCAGAGGTGCTCTCAGGAGAACATGGGTGCACATTTTTGGGGGGTGCCCAGCTCTGATACAGGCCACTAGTACTGCAAAAACCTTCCACCCCTCTTGGAAAGGACTCAACAGTGGGTGGGCTTTAGCAAAGGGGTGCCCATCCTCTTAAATGGATGGACTCAGCCCCCCAGCTCAGTGGATTGTGCCATGTTCAGCTCAGCAGACACAGTGTGCAAGAACTGGCAGAGCTCTCCTAATCACAGAATCACAG
>VXBZ01010664.1:0-36358 GCA_013399135.1 Heliornis fulica
AAAAAAAAAATACTCAAAAATCAACAGCAAACAAGTAGTGAAACAGAAAATGCTTCTAAAGATTTACTGTTTGTCTTCTAGTCACTATGATAGTCACACAGAACCACATAACATTTGGAGTTGGAAAAGACCTCAACAGATCCCCTAGTCCAGCCCCTTGCCAGAGTCCCAGGACGTTCCTGTCCTCTGGATGCTACAGTGCAATTTAACGCCCCTTGTTTATCAAGGCTGCTTAACAGTGCTGTGCTACAGCCATCAGGATGGTTTTGGTATCACATGTCAGTTCTTGATTTTAACCAGCAATCATGAGCAGCAGAGAAGCACAGAGTGCCAGTCTGTCCCATTGCCCATGGAACTGACGGCTGTTTCTGAAACACCTTCACCTTAAACACACCACCTGAAACTTTACTGCAGATTAACTTGAAGTGCCCCAATCTTACCCATGGTCACAAACTAGTTCAGTGAAAAGATTTGCCTAGTTGCTTTTTTTTCTTTGCTATTTCTCCACCTAAAATAACATTGAAATTCACAATATGCTTAGTAACATGAGCCACAGAGAGAACAACTTGGCTTATTTCCATCTACCGACAACTGGCTTCATCCAAGAGTCCCAACTCTTCCTTTTCCATGGAACATCAAACTCATACTGTTTATCTAACAAAGATTATTTTGAGACAGAACCATTTCACCTCTTAGCTTGCTATGTATTTTGAGTCCTAGCTTCCTAACCAGCCATGCCTTCCTTACTCCTCTGAATCGTGGCTGTTGGAAATCACCTCTTCCACAGGCTGTTTGGCCCAGAGATCATCACCTGCATTTTTTCTCTTGTCCTATATTACTCTTTCTCATGTTGTTTCCATGTAATGCAGAAGTCCTGAGGAAAACTGTTCCTTTCCAACACTCAAAATAACACACCTCATCAGGTAGGTCTAACAAAACTAATACAACACTACAACACCTTGAAATGACACAAAGAAACAATATACAGTAATTTTTCCCCCCAACTGGGGTCCCAGTTTGCAATACTGTTCTGATGCCCCGAACACCTTCCATCTCAACCTGCTTCTGCAAAGAGCCCGAGACCTCCAAATGCCACTGTACATCCAAACACAGCCCTGTCCCACCTCAAATCTCATGCCCCTTTCTACCAGGCCCTGTCTCAAGAGCCCAGGCTTGTGACGTGCTGGCTGTTTCCCACCTGCATCCCTTCCCCCAGACAGCTCTCAGCAGTGCACACAGCTGCCGTTGCTTCCTCCCGTCACACTTTGATGATGATGCTTTGACAGTGTGTCAGCTCCTAGCACCTAACACTTTCCCATAAGTCAAACTGACTGCAACTGAAAGTCCTCACCATAATTTCTAATAAATGGATTGAGCAACAAAACGTTATTTTCAGCTTTAAAAGGAAAATGCCCCCAGAGATTAAAGCATACTTGGTAACACTAAAATTCTGCATTGGTACAGCAGAGGACAAACCCCAACAAGGATCTAGAGAAACCAGACAATTACTAGTTACACCCTTTGTCAATAGAGGTTTTTAGGACAAGTTCATTTGTGTTCCACAGAAAACAGTGGACAGAATCACCTGTCACACTCACATACCTTACCGTCTTTTCCCTAAGGATTTTTCCAAGCAGGTCTTCACAGGCAAGTAGACAACTCCTTGCTTTCACAGAAGAGAACACTCTTTGGGCTTAGGGAATGGAGGGATAGAACTTACCTTCTGGTGGTTGGGCAGCAGCATGCAGTTCTTGGTTCCTTCAGCATTGCTAGAAAATTCTAGAAAACAAGATCTTGTAACATGCTGACTGCCTAGTAACTAAGTTTTAGCTATGCTAACTTCCATCATGCAGAAGAACTTCAACAGAAAACAAGGTACATTTAACTGGCTCTAAGTTCTATTCTGTGCCAAGATCCATGAACTGAGGTGCAGGAAAGCAACTGATACAACCACGCAGCAGAAAAAAAAAAAAAAGAATATGCAGAGTATTTTCATGGACTTAAAGGACAATAACTTAAGTGTGTTACAGCACAACAAAAGCCTCAATTCCAGGTGTCTTCCCTCATCTGCTGTAATTATGCAAAAGATTCATAAGAATGCGAGTATTACCTAGGATGGCAAAGACTACGTGCTCTACGGCAACGAGAGTGGGACAAGTACAGCAGGAGGATTTGGGGGTAGATAACCCCATTAGTTCTATTCATTTGTTGAAGTGATATCCTGGTTTTGTTTGTAGAATTAACAGGTTGTTTCAACTACATGCAAAAAACAAAAAACCTACATTAAACAGAACCAAACCCACACAGGCCAAGTAGCACAACATAATTGCCCTCGTGAACAGTCTCCAGTTCCCAGTCTCAGCGCTCCCACTTGAAGTACGTGCATGCAGTGCCAAGTCACCCTTTGCCTCTGATCATAACAATTACATACTTCAGTTGGTCTACACTACTTGGATCTGTCTGTACAGTGCCAGGGAACAAGGCTACCTCTCACAGTTTGTGTAAAACAGGTGGTGGTGTAACCTTCTGCCACAAAAAGCAGTTTCTTCTGTGCAGGGTTCATGTGTGCTGTCAGTCAAGAACTGCTACTTCCTGGATACATGTTAGTTCAACACCTTAAAAGTTAACAAGAAATAAGATGGTCTATGCTTAATCTTTCTCTTGGTTAATAATACACTGAAGGGTTTCAATTTCTTAGTTGATTTTTTTAAATCAGTTAAGTGATACAATTAGATTCAAAGACAAGGGATTGTTTTGTTCAGCAGTAATAGCCAGCAGGCTGTATCTGACATTAACTATGTCAAAACAGGGTCCTAGACAGCTCAAACTGCACTGCAAAAGCTCTTTGAAGTTGACTTTACCAAATCTTTAGTCATCTTCAGTGACCTTTGTTGTCACTCAACATGTTCAGTTCCATTTCTGTTGAGTGGAAGCCACCCATGTGCGCAGGCAGTTACACTTCAGGCACCATCTCTGCACCAGCATCACTGTAAAGGCTCATTTGGCACAAGTAGTCAATAGATTCATCAGAACACACACAGCTTATGGAGAAACCACTGACCATCTAGGGGGGGTTATGCCAGAGGTCATAAAACAACCTCTGTCATTATGGGGGAGATGGTCTCCCCCAACTTTGCCCACTGCCAAACCTGGGACAAAACCCATTATGTTTCTCCAAAATGCAACTGAACTCAAGATGTTGTATTTGTAAGGTGCATTAGTCCATTATCTGTAAGTGTTCCAGTGGGGGGATGGGCAAATCACTGTCAGCGTCACTACTACAGTGCGAGCTGCCAAATGAAGCTAGGACACAACACCAAGTACTTCTGTACAATGTTTACTTGTACTGGCTCCTGGTGCTGACCAGCAACATCCGACATGAGCTTGAAGCTCTGTTTCAAGGCACATCAGGAGTTTTCAAGTCCAAAGTACTCATGGAAGTTCAGGCTGGCAGTTAGGGCTGTTCAGCCTGTAGAAGGCTATGCTTGGGGTAAATCTTCTAGGCCCCTTCAGAGACTGGAAGGCCACTATAAGAAAGCTGGATAGGGACTTTCTAGAAGGGCATGTAGTGACAGGACAAGGGGCAATTGTTTTAAAGGGGAAAGGGGTACATTTAGATTGGACATTTGGAAGAAATTCTTCCCTCTGAGGGTGCTGAGGCCCTGGCACAGAGTGGCCAGGGAAGTGGTGGCTGCCTCCTCCCTGGAGGTGTTCAAGGCCAGGTTGGACAGGGCCTTGAGCAACCTGGTCTGGTGAGAGGTGTCCCTGCCCATGGTGGAGGATAGGAACTTAGTTATTTTTATGGTTTCTTCCAGCCCAAACCATTCTATGACTTTATGAAGTTAATCCACAGCAGATCAAGTTGCCAAATCCACTAAGGTTGTTTCTTCCAAGATGTTTTTTTCATAATGTTTGAAAATAAAAGTGTAATACCTTTCATCTTAACTAGACCTTTTACTTGGGAAACACCAACTCATTCACTAGAGGGAGCCTAAAACCAGAGTATGAGTCAAATTAAGGAAATCTTAACCTTCCATATAAATGCTGAAAAAAAATAAATAAATTATTAGCTTAAATATTCAAAATATTTGTCTCCTAAAACCATGACAACACAGCAAGTAAACTACAATTTCTTAACTTTTATTGAGTGATACTTTTTTATATAAAAAAATCCTTTCTATGAAATAACTCACTTGACAACCAAAAAGCCTGACAGCATGAGACAAAACATTGAATGCAGACTACATTTCAGGAAGGAAGAGAGAAAAGGTTTACTTTAATTATTAGTAGAAACACAAGAATTAATGGAGTTTCATAAGAATACTACCTCACAAAAGGCATAAAAAGATTCACGTGCACCTTTGCACTCAGGTCAGCCTGAAAGGTGAACAGTCACACGTTATGGAAAAGAAGTAAAGAATTCAGAAACCAGGAATTGGGTGAAGTTCAGGAATGTTCACATGGCTTAGCCGAGTTCTGCATCAATACTGTCTGGCCTGTCTCACTCAGGGTTGATCACCGTCTTGCCACGCAATAAAACTTCTGTGGCAAGGCCTCATCTTCCAGGACAGCACAAATAAATAACAATTAACACATGCCTAGAGAACTAGCCAAGACTCAGGACAAGGCAACACTTCAGAGAGCACCTGTTCATCCCTGGCAACGAAACCTGAGTAGCTAACTCATTAACACTACCATACTCTTCATCAAAGGAGGCAAATCAGTATTCAAGTTCAGAACCTGTATATTTCTGCAGGACACAAGGTTACTCAGTATTCCCTGCTTACACAGGAGTCCAGATTGTCCAGGTTCCTTCCAGAAAGACAAGTTTTATTGCTGAGCACATTGTGTTTCAGAAGTTGGCTTAGAAGATACATACATTGTTGTGTATTTTTTCTTTTGTGTTTTCTTCTCAGTGGTGATTTTGTTTTCTTTCTTATCTTCTTTTTCTGTAGATTCAAATCTGGATTCAGCTGTTAACCTACAGGCAAAGCAACCATTCTAAATACATATTTAGTTAACAAAAACACAGGGCTAAAATAAGCATTTTAAGCAAAATCAACAAGCCAACTGGCAGACAAGACCATCCATATGCAAAGACAGAGCAAGCAGTGTTTAAGAAAGAAATGAGTCTGAAATGAAGCATTTTTGTATCAGTCCTATTCACATTCCACCACTTGGAAGCATAGCCTCCTTCCCTCTCCCCACAAGAGGCATTAGGTAATAAAGGATACTGAGTGTGTTAACTGGTTGGATGAGGCTCTAGGGAAGTGACTGTGCCATGCAAATAAAGGAGATCGAGTCTACAAAAGCAGAACTCTGAGTGAAGAGTCCCAGCAATATAATATGAATGTGCTTTAAAACCACCAAAATGACAACACTAAAAGAAAGTTTCTAATCTAGTTGTGCACTACCTCTGCCTTCATCTTACACCTGAATATCTGAAAAGGTGTTGGAAAAGAATTCTTTTCAGGGTCCAAATAAAACATGTCCAGGACCTGGACTTAGATTACCTAAAGATTACTTGAACATACAAATATGTCATTAGAAAAAATTGATAATAGGGTTATTTACTTTGTCAAGTCACCCAGGACCAACTGAGTATTTCACACAATTATTTCCACAGCAGAACAAGTTATGGGAAAAAAAAATCCAAACTAAACATCACTTTACACACCAACAGCAACTCTGCACTGACTCATCACCCCATCTGTTAGAGCAACTGCGTAGTGACCTCGTGGATTTCTAGTGCTCTACAAGAGCTCCTAGGGAGCAAGCCTGAACTGCCTGAATTACAGTAGCAATTATCAATTACAAATAATCACTTAAACACTTAAATCTTTACTCTCAACTACTATGTTCTCAACACTCACCTAAAAGTATTCCAGTGCTTAGTTGCTTTGAACTCAAAGTATATGCAGATGCACTGCAGATGTGCACATACACTGCAAGTTCAAGGTAACCCAGCTTGCACTGGCCACCTCACATTAGCAAGATTCTTGAAGCAACAAAATGTGTTACCCTACAAGCACACCTAGATCACTTCTGACCACTTCACCTTCTACGCTAAGGGGACAAAGCTTTTCAGATGCCATTTTCTAGAAAGCAAACATGCAATCCTGTCAGTTAGTATGGCTCTTCTCACTGCCACGTTTCATGGATGGATAACAACAGAGCTGGAATTACTGCACAAACCCACTCCAGTTACAGAAACGACTCCAATTATCACTCTAGTGTCTTCAACCAGACCATCACGTTTTATTGACCCTATATGAAATGCTGACATTATCCAACACACACATATGCCAATATATTTCCTCCCTCCAACTCTACATTTTCTGGTCCCTATGGCTCTTGAGTATTTCTGTGCCTTTGCGTTTAGCTGTACTGCTACCCAACCGTTTGCCCACGTCCACCACCGAGTAGACCAGAGAATCCTTCAGCCTTTGGAAACCCAACCGCTCAATTTCTCACGACTTCACCTTCTATTTCATAATAAATCATAACAAATCAGGGTCAAGTGTTATCTTAACCTCCTTAATTGGGAATTTAATAGTTCATTAACACAGTCAGAAACGTGAACAGAACTATCTGCTTGGATTTGCCTTTTACAGGTTCTTTCCACCAGTGAACACAACTTTAAAGCTGATACAGAGCATTTGTGCATTTTGTTGTGTTGGTGGTTTTTATTTATTCCTTGTTCAAACAACAGTAACAGGTGCAAAATTAGAACCCTCCCTCTAAACTGTGAATTCATCTTTCACTTTTTCCACCCAGTCCATTTTCAAACATCAATCCTGTAAAATATTTTCCTTTCCTCACTCTCTCCCCTGTAGGTTTAACCCTGCAGTTCACACACACTGTTTCCAACAACTTCCTGTTGGCAGACACTGTGTCTTCCTTTCCAAAAGGAAAGGAATAAATAACTTCTCATACCCAGGTTATGTGCTATCTATTCCTTTAGTGAATGCCATCACTAAACTCTACAGTCTTCCCTCTCAGCTTTCACCACCCACGTTTCACATCCCTGATCTTTCCTCCTCAGCAACAGTCCCTGTGTATTTTGACATGGACACTTAAGTTGCTGCTTCTGCCATATTCTTTACAGTTTCAGAAGACTGTACTGTTAATTGATCAATGCAACTTTGATGACTCTGAGAGACAAAGTATCAACCTAATGACTTCGGAATGCCATTAGTTCTGGATATACTGTACAGATTGCCATGTGTTAGGCCTCTCTCCATCTTTGAAGCTGCTACCACTCTATATTCAATAACCAATTTTAGCAGGTTGTAAACTCAAAACATTTTGATAATCCCAGATTTCCTCATCCCACCAAACAGTCCAACACATTTACTAAGATTGTAATTATGAACAGAATACAAAAGCAGCTGGAAAAACCAGTCAGTGTTCCTTTCCCCTAGATAAAGTCAGCCAACCATGGTACTAGGTTACTTCTTCATGTATTGAACAGTAACTTCAACTCTTGGTTCAGGAAAAAAAACTCGATCTTAGTTTAGCAGTTGTGTTTGCAGTTATCATGCATCCAGATTAATGCAAGTTCTGTTAAACCAATTCAGGCTAAGAATTACCTAACTGAAATCATTTTTAGGCTTTCAGCAGTCTGAAAATTGATGAGGGCTAAAATGAGGCATGAAACTGAAGCATGATACCTATTGTCTCTGCAATGTACACATCTAACAGTTGTGTGGCAGCTCTGAAGGAACTGAAAGGACCAGTCCTACTGCTCAAGGTAGAGCAAGCCAAGTGAACTGCTACGCTATATCCACACCTAAATATATTCAAGAAATGGGAAGGTTATTGCAAAGATTGTTACAGTTTCAAGAGTCCATTTCATTAGTGATCACTTTAGTCTTTCTAAAAGATTTGGAGAGGTTGAAGGTAGGCAGCCGGAGCTGAGGGATTACACGGCATGCAACGCTGAGGAAACAGACAAGGAACTGGATAGCAAAGTTCATGCAGCGAAAGAGAAGAGATGCAGGTCTGTGCTGATTGCCTTGACCACAGACAGAAGCAGACACTGACCTGGGGGCAGGTGAAGTCAAGGAATTACTTCCACTCGTGCTATACAAGGTATAGACGTCACAATTCTCGGTTTTAACTCTCTTTCTTTGTCTTTCAGGTTCAACTATTTCTTGCATTGCCTGCAGAGCTGTATCTGTTGGTGGGGCCTCAAGAGCGTGTTTTTTCAGAGAAGCATCACTTTGCTCCAAGTTCTTGGAAGTCACCTTTGTTTCTTCCTTACTTGGTAACTGAGTGAGAGCAGCTTCTTTTACGGAAGTATTTTTGCTGTCCAAGTACTCACAAGTACTGTCCACTGGAATCTTCTCTCTCCTCTTTTTAATTTTAGTGCCCTTAAGTAGTTCTAAGGAAAAAAGAACATACTTTTTCTACACAAGTGAAGTTGGAGTTAGTTTGCCCACCAACACATTAAAAATTAAACTAAGAAAGAAAAACTTTGCATGACTAAATCCCTTGGAATAATTCTTAATATACAATGTTATATCCCTTAAAGAATGTCCTTTCATATTGGCACATAAGCACCCCAAGAGAAGGTATCTTGGAAAATAAAGTAAATGTCTCTCTCACCATTCACTCTTTTTAAAAATTGAGAGTTTTAATAACATACTGAACTACACAAATATGCTCCATTATCTTAATTCCATTTTGGAGACCACTGAGGTGAACTTCCACACTAAGATTTTAAGTCCTTTGGGTATGGACAACTAACAAAACCATCTGCTGATCATCCTCCACAGGGTATGTGCAGAATGCTTGTTGTGTGCAGAAACAAGATCAGCTGTTTTTCAGGTGGGCCTTTTATCACAGAATCCATATTAACCTGAAGTACTAAACAGGGTTTTTTCCTCCCCAAAATGCTTGGTACTTACTGCAAGCTCTTATCAGCTGCCTACATTCAGAGAGCTGATAGGTCTCATTAACAAAGAGCACCACTACTACTAGGAACAACAACCCCTGAGAATTTGTTCCCACCAGCTTCACTAAGGTTATCAAGCTACCTGCTAGCCTCTGAACATGACAACCTGTGCTCTTCAGTCTTCTGAAATCACTATCAGTGTGTCTATATATATGTACACACGCACACACTGAATGGCAGAAGTGGGGTTCTTGAGAAAGGTAGGGCAGCCATTAAAGCATTAGCTTGTATCTAGAACTAAACCACTCTCTTCCTGTGGAATGTTCTCCAACTTGTGAAGGCTGCAATAACCAGATAATTATTCCCTCCCCCCATATGGAACAAGTGTTATTATTTACCTTCAGGTTCATATTTGAGTTTCAGCTCATCCAGCATAACTCGCAAATTCATATTCTCGCTCTGACAAGCTTGCAAATGCCTCTCGTTTGCAAAGAGCTTCCTTTCAACTTCCAGAACCCTCTGGCTCTCATACAGAGCCTTCATCCTCTGCAAGGACAGTTCATTTTTCAAGGTTTCCGTTTCCTTGCTAGGGTGAGAAGAAAATTAAAGTTACTCAGTCTTGTTGGCTTCTAGCAGGGTGTTTTATGTTTTTAGTAAAGCAGCAGATGAAGTCAACTGAGCATGTAGTAACCTCACACAGAACTAGTATGCATGTGCCAACAGGACATCAAAGAGACCTCTTATGGTACAGCAGAAGTTTTTACTTGAGCTTATCAGAGCACTGAGTAGATGTACCGGAGGTCAATCTCGTTGAAGAGAGCTGTACACAGAGCAGTGCACACACTCGTATGCAAGAGGTTTGAGACACTCCCCTTAAACCTGAATGAAATAGTGAATCTGTAGGTTTTTAGCCTATGTATGAATTGACATAAGAGCTTGTCTAACAGACAATACAAGCTTTACACCAAGGTGTTACTCCAACACAAAAATGATTCTATTCACACTCAGTTGCATGCTCTGTTTCTGAAGGCAATTAACTGTTAGATCATGAGCACGGAATGCCCACTTCCAGCCATCCTAACAGGCTCAGATCATAACAGTTTGTCACAATAGCAACAGCAGCCATGTGACAGGCTCTCTCAGGAATTCCCACCTCAGACTATGGCCTCCTGCTGGAAGTGAAATTCTTGCACTTGAGTGCCCTATAACAGCCTAGGACCAAACACACTAGACTTCCTAATTAACAGCGATGTAATTCACTAGCCAAAGAACACATCTCAACTAACAAGTCCAATAAAACCCCGTGTTATTACCTGGCTCTTTGGAAGAGAAATAAAAAAGTTCAGTCTATAGACTAAGAAGATTGATGCAGTTCTCTTACAGGCTGTTGGTTGGTTGGTTCTGGGTTTGTTTATTTTGTCAACTACCTTGTATCCAGGAGTTTTAACATTTTTAGAGGGAAGCAGCAATAATGTAAAATAGCTCTGCTGCTATCTTTTATAACAAGAAGTAACAAACAAAGCAACTCTCAAATCCTTGAGTGAACATGGGATGACAACACAGCATCACAACACAAGACAAGCATATTTACACATCCAGTCAGTGGGCTACATACAAACAGTAGTAAAAAAGAGAATGAAAACCCAGTAGCTAGAAGATAACCAGACTACATCCAACTGCTAAACCATTAAGCACATACTTGGAGTTGTCAAGTTTCATTTGAAGTAAATCTGCATAATAATCATCTTCTGCCCCTCCTTTTTTTGAGCTACTGCTGGCTCTGGATTCTTCTACATTTTCATATAAAGTCTATTAAAGAAACAAGTCACATTATCAAACAATGGCCTTTCAGAAGCACATTAGCTAAGCAACTAGGTGATTTCCCACACTCTCCCCATGTATCTCTCTAGGGAAGCCTCATCACACATACATTTAAACACCCCACACCTCAGCTCCTCAGAATACTCCATTTGTTACAAACACCAACTGCTACAGATGTCCAAGTGATACTTCTCTCTCATTCACTGCAGGAAAAAGACCAAGTCCTCAACACCAGAAAGCTTTCTAATAGCATTGCAGAATGGTTATCCTCCTTCTTACTGTAAAATACAGGATATTTAGTTAACCCACAGGGAATTTGTTCCAGCCTGTATTTCTAGGCTTCAGCAGCTGGACCCCAAGGTAAGAAATACAAGCTGTGTGAATCAACAGCCAGTCTCAGAGTCAATCACACCTTTTAGATGAGAAAGCTGTTTCACAGCACAGATGCCGTAAGTGCAATCAACTGGCTATGAAAAAAAAAATATCAGTAACACGCTACACTTCTTTTGGCAGGGGGATTTCTGAACAAGTATTCAGGTTTGGTACCATCCCAGAGATCTCCTGGGTGTCAGTGACTGGCAGACTACACACGTACTTTTGCTGGTTACTTGAATCAACCCTTTCACTTCCTGACACTACATATGCATGGCAGAACGACAAAATTAAATAATGCAACGACAGAACTGGTAAAGCAAGCAAGCTCTCTCAGTTCCTTACCAAAA
Source organism: Heliornis fulica (assembly GCA_013399135.1). Classification (NCBI taxonomy): domain Eukaryota; kingdom Metazoa; phylum Chordata; class Aves; order Gruiformes; family Heliornithidae; genus Heliornis; species Heliornis fulica. Next base: position 11,443 of record VXBZ01010664.1, read on the forward strand.
TGGGTTAAGCCTAGCTTTATGCCACTTGGGTTAAATACAGAATAGAGGTCACTATCCTGAAAAGCATAATCCTAATATATAGGATAATTCATCTAAATTTACCCTCCAAGGCTGCAATATGAAGGGACAAATCAAGTCCTTGTTTACCTAAGAAAATGAGAAAAACTACTGTGTTTCACTCTGTGTATTTACACACACACACACGTAACATCACAGTAGCACACACAGGTCTTCTCATGTATTTCTCACCAACATATTGACAAGAAGCTATCAAATAGTGTAAGAGGACAAAAAAAAAGATCACTCCACAGCAGTGATTAAGCAATTCATTTTTTCTAGCAAAGAACATGCTTGAACTGCAAAGTGAAGGAAAAAGTCAAGAAATCCAACATCACTGGGAGAGCAAAAAGCGTTCAGCTTTAGGTACACACAGCAAGAATACGAAATGTCTTCCAAGAGACAAGTCAGATGCCAAAGCTCTGTGAACTTTGGCCAAAAAATTTAAACACTACAGGTAACTAGGCAAAGCATGAAGGTACCACACATAGCAAGCTGGATAAGATTGGTTTCTCCAAACCAGGGACGACATGGTGTAGAACTCCATTTCTCTGAACTTCTTAAATATATGTTCTCAAGCTGTAGAGCCAAACTGTGGCCAAATAAAAGGTACAGCAGCCTTCAGATCTCTTTACTAAACTGAGTATGGACTTCAGAAAGTTTTCAAAATATTTATTATTCTCATGTTTTTTGCTTCTGATGATGTACTTTTCCATTTAATTACAGACCACATACCTTAAATTTTTCTAGCTGTCTCACTTTCACAAGTAGATCTTCTATCTCACCATTCTTTTGTTCCAACATTGACTGTAAGCGTTCCAGCTGCTCAAACTCTGCCTGAGAGCCTTTCATCTGCAGCAGTGTAGCCATTTGCAGCTGGAAGAGGGAAATAAAATAAAACCAAAACCTTCAACAAGTACTGGGTTAAGTGAGCCTCTTACCCTGAAGAGTTAGGGTACTGGAGCCTTGCAATTCTAACCCCAGGTATAGAAGGGCCCTGGATGTTTCAACTCTGTAGTCTTCACACTATTATTATCACAGATTGACACTCAAAGTCTTGAGGACAGCTGAAACCTTACTGGACAGAGTAGTCCTGAGGTGTCATGTACAGAGAGACAACTCTGTATTGACTAAGGAATCTATAAACACCCCCTCAAGGACACAACATTTCACATTCAAACTGTAAACACCAAGTCAGCTAGAACAAAACTATTGTCCAGGCTTGTTTATCAGAGCTAAAAAGCCATTTGTTGAGAGCTTCTGGCTTGGGGAAAAACACCCTAGTTCAGAGTTTAACTTTTTTTTTTCTCCATTTCCGATTCTGCAGGACAGGTACACTAAACATGCTTCCTAGCAATATTAAGTCTGTGAATTTCAGCTGCTTCTACTCCTCCTGTGGAACTCACACCTTCAAGCAAAGGAACACCTTTATCATTACAAATTAAGTTTATCAAAGTCCTACATTCATAGTGGATTTTTCTGATCCTGTCAGCATAATACCGTAGTAGCACAAGGGCTTCACTCACCATAGTGAGTGAAGTGACACATAAAGCATTCAAACACCGGAGAAACAATATGAAATGCAGTAAGTGAAAGACTTAGTAGGTTCTTAGAACTGCAGCATTTTTACTAGTGTGGTCAGCATGGACAAGGTAACCCTGCAGGACATGGAGTCACAGGACCATCAAGTGCCACAACAGAACAAAGACAGACAGAGAAAGCGAGAGAAGAGCAGTTGCCCTGCAGAACCTCTTATGTCAATTCCTGGACACCAGTGATTCTGTACACAAACTGGAGGTAAAGAATGACTCAATTATCTTTTTCTCATAGCTTCTACATGACATAAGTGAGACAACATTTTAACCCCCACTGTCTGACTAAAACTATGCTTACATTTCCCAAGCATGCAGATACATAAACTTTTCTTTTTTCACTTGAAATCCAAAAGCTACCTGTCAGGATTGCAAACTGCAGTCAGTCCATGTAAAACTGAAGAACAGAAACAGCAGCAGACTGGAAAGGATACTGTGGGAAATACAGCTGATGGGGTAAAACCTTCCCAGGAGTACTGCTTATGTTCTGCTCAGGAGTTGGAACTTGAGAAGTCATCATCACATACCACACATTCAGACACTGACAACTACAGATGCAACAAGATTTAACTACACTGTTGGCCATCAGCTGCTGATCAGTAACTATAAATTAGAACATACAGCACCACAACAGAACAAAACAGACAATCCTAACAGGAATGCTGATCTACAACAGAAGCTTAAGCAAATCAGCTGCCCTAACAAACTACCCATCTCCAATTGTGATATTGTAGGATTTTGATGGGGACAGCCGAGTACAAATTGGAATTCTAAATATAATGGTAAGCAGCACAACACAAACACCCATTTGCCATTCTTAGTGAAAATCTTCAGTATTAAGACTATTTCTTATTCAATCAGTATGACTGACTCACCCTCACGTTATAAGAGATTTCTGAAGAAACTGATCCTATTCAGTCATTTTACTCACATGAAACTTTAGCTCTCAGGCTCAGATTTTCGTAAAAGGTAACTCCATTGCTGCTTCAGTAGGTTTTCTCCTACCCTTTAAAAAAATTGTTTCTACTATTTTCAACCTACCACTCCAAAAAAATGAGGTAATGCAAACCTGTATCTTCAGTACTGCTCATTATCAATCACTATGTTTGAGCACTCTCCTCAAGCAGCATCAAGTATTTGATCAAAATGAAAGGATCCACTCTTGTGTTGGGAAAAAAACCCAATGAATTCACCATGAAAACAGCTGGCAGTTTTATAGCATTCCCTTTGCATTACCCTATACATCTGCATCTGCTAATAGTTCTCAACATGACTAGCCAACAGACTCCCAGCCTAAGTGAAACAGTTGTCCAAAAGTTATAACTTTTGCACTGAAGAAAGGGAAAAGGAAGAAAAATATGGACAACATAAAAAGAAGAAAGCAGCCCAGAGATGAGTAAGACCAGCATGATCAGAGGACAGACTACAACCCTGCCCTGGTACACATTCATTCTGTACAAGCCACGGTTAATAGACAAACAAATGATTCGTGTAGTATGAGAATTAGATAAGAAAAAGCAATCATCAAGAGAAACTGAATGCTAGCCTGACTGACAGGAATGTTGTTTGACTGTTATCCATTTGACAGCTACTGCCAAAGTAAGCAAGCCTAGTGCCTTCAGCATAAATGGGAGTTCTAGGATCAAACAGTAACACTGGAAGCAACAGGAAAATCCTGATGTACCACAGGATCCAAATAGCAGAGTGACATCTCACTTGTTTTTCCACCCCTTACCCTCCCCACAGACTAGTGCATTGCATTTTTAAGATACTCAAATCCCCTAAGCTCGTTACTAAAACATTGCCTTAGGAGAGCCCAAGGAAACCCTGGAGCATTAACAGTCATACCTTCATTCTCTGCAACTGCTCTCTAGTGAACGCATGCTGTTTCTGCAGCGACTGATACTTTATTTTCACACTGATCAGCTGCCGTTCCATTTCTGCCCTACGGTCCTCCACCTACAGAACATCGTCAACAATTATTACTATGGAAGTTAGAACACTCGTTGTCACTTGGGGGACATGTTTTACAAGGGAACAAAGCTGGTTAGATGCTGGGTCTGGAACTACTGCTTCTTCAGCAACAGTACTGGAAAACAGCAAGAACTGCCGTTAGCTCGTACATAAAAGTGAGTAGGCAGTGCTGTAGCAGCTGATGACCAATGAGCAAAGCACAACAGATTTTTCTTTTAATATCAAGATAAAATAACATTTCATATCCTTGGGTGTTGCTACAGAATAGTTTTGCCCACTGGCATCAGAATAGTTAATAAAACAAATAAAACCACACTGTATACCAATTCAGCCCATCCCCTAGGTGCTGCCAGAAAATAAAATAGCTTCCTACACAATTAAGAGCAGCCAAACTCTTCTTCAAAAACTAATTCAATGTGCTGCTCCCCCCAAACCCATGCTCCATCATCTACTCATTTTCAGCATGTTTTTAAAAATCAAAATCTTTCAGTATTTCACATACTAACTTCTGTGTTAGAGGCAGCTTACCAGCTGAACAAAGCTAGTTAACACTTAGAGCTGCAGACAGAATTGTCACAAACCCTCAGTCCCATCTTTTATCTTGATATCTGGGTAACTTTTACCAACTCCTCAGCTTCAGACTGTGCATAAAAATTGTTTTCCATTAGTAGTTCCTAGAGAGCTCAACAGTAGAATAGCACTTGAGGAACAGAAATTCAAGCTGGCCAGATTGGGCACAGATACTTTCAATACAATATAAGAAATACAAGTTATGAAGTATTTCTTCTCTACTCTGTGTATTCTCAGGTATCTGTAGCATAGCAGTACCTCAGCAAAGAGAGAATTGCCTTTACTTGTAGGATCCAAAGACTGCTGCACTGCATGATCCAGCTGAACCTGAAGCTCTTGATTAGCTTCACGAGCTTTCTAGATTAAAGCAGAAAGGATATTAGTTACTTAAACATCTGATTTATTGCTAATATGGATTTAATCAGGTAATGAAAAGCTATCTAAGCCTTTAGCACAGGTATAGTGCACTGTAGTATCTAACTATGCATACAGTTCTAGTCAGTAAGGGACAGCCAGCTTTGTTGTACTAAAAGGCTCAATACTCCACTTACTCTTCAGGACAAGAGTGTAACTAAAACCTTTAAAGGAAAACTTCAGTGTTTATCAATTGGGTCACTGCTATCGAGACTATTACCCTTGTGCTACTTAGCCACAAATCCTTTACTCCCAGTACCAAATTTTCCAAGGCAGTAAGTAAGAACTTAAAAATGCGAAATATGTCAGTGACCTGTGAGAAGACCCTGTTACAAGGCAGAATACTACAGTGTACAGCATGGCCATGCACAGCCTTCCACAAAGAACACCCATATAGAGTGTTTAGCAACAGATGATACCAAACATGACTAGCCAATCCCTCTCCCCCCTACTCATACCACCTCTTTCTCCTTCCCTCCTCAGAAATCCTCTTGCACATCTGATTTCACTGCAAAGCTACCACCACAGCTTGAGAACTCAAGGAATAAGTGCCTACCACTGTTGAATTAAATAAAGGGAATACCTCTAATGCATTATAGTAAGAAACAACTTCTTTCTCCCGCTCTTCTTTTTCTCCCTGTAGACGCTCCAGCTGATTCCGTAAGTTACTGTTTGTGAGCTCTAACTGTTCTTTACTGTACTGTAGCTCATTCAGCTTTTCTTCAACATTGGCCTAAAAGAAAAGAAAATCAACTGAAACCATTAGTTTATAAAATTATCTGAAGCATACCCAAGTAAACCAAACAGATAAGTCAGCAGTAATTGCTTTCCATATAAAAATATTGTATTGTGGGAAAAGTTGTACTAAGTCTCTTAAGGCTATTAATTTTGTTTGTATTCTCTTAGTTGTAAGCCAATCCTAAAGGTAGCAATACACATAAAGCATCTAAAAGTTCAATGACCAAAAGTACAGAGTTATTTTCAACTTCAATGCCAACTAATAATTAAGTACTGGTCACACACCTTCACATTCTCTAGTTCAGTGAGTTCTATCTGAAGATTGAGCATTTCTGAAGTCATGGTCTCATGTACACGTTCCGACATCATATGTAGCTCTTCTGATTTAGCAGCAATTATTTCCTTCTGATGATCCACTTTGTGTCTCAATTGTTTCTCTGACAGTCGGGTTTCATCTAGTTCTGCTTTCAGGCTCTCCAACTTTAAGACAGTTGACAACTAAGTAGTATCATTTCATAATAAACTAGGAAGTACAATGCCTATGACTGTTCTAATTACACAAAATATCTTAGAAATATCATTTAAGAGTAAGTTCCTTAAAAAGAAGATTTGAAATTCCATGTCATTCATTCATCATGTAACTATTCAGACATTTGTTCAAAACCAATCAACCATCTTCACATTATAACTATATTTGTTTCGGCAGTAAATGTGTAATTATGAGTTAAACACATACTCTTTAAAAGTGCTATTAGCAATGTTTTAGCTGTGAATTAGTTGCCAAACCTTGTTTTTAAGGTCATTGATTTCTTCTCCATAGACTCTCGCCAGCTGCTCTTTCTGTTTATCCAGTTGCATGCTTTGCTGTTGCTTAAGGGAATCACATTCATGCCCCAAACTTTCCAACATTCGATTCTTGAGTTCAATTTCTCTCTGGAGAGAGTACTTCTCTTGCTCAAATTTCTGAAAGAAATAACATATTGATAACTCTATTTGTAATAGTCATAAATGTCTGAGGAACAATGTACTTAATATAGGTAAAATGCCTGAAACATGTAGCTCTTTCAACCTTTTGAAGAAGTCCCAACTAGGGAATTGTCATACTCATGTTTAAAAAGACAAAAAACCCTCAAAGCTTAGGACTTATTTGACTATGCAATAGTCTCTTCTTCATGAAACCTGTGTATTTCTTTGCACCCCAAGTGAAGGGTTTGGGCATCTTTCTGCAAGCATAACCAAGAAATTTAGTGAGAGCTTGTATGTCCTTTCTAACTCCATGAAGCCAAATCATACCAAAAACTTTTTATAGCCCACCCTTTTGTTCCCATAGTGCACAACATGGATAACATGTGGGGTAAAGACAGCCACATTTTCTACCGTTTTGTAATAAATCCCATCAACCCTTCCAGACTGAAGGATGACCTCTTAATCAGCTTTCATCTATGCCTGACTGTATGTTTGCTAATTATAAAGGGCAACAACATTTCACTCTTCAGTGATTAAGGTGAACAAAAAAACCAAACCAAAACGAGAATCTCAGAAGCAGATTGCAATCCTAAAATACAAGATTAACAAAATAACCCTACAAACCACCCACCCCAAAATAACTCTTAAAACACAAGTTACAGAAAGGACACAACAAAACTAAAAGCTAGGTAAGCAGCTGACCTCTGTGGCCCAGCCAGCAGCTCAAGGACAGGCTTAGCTCTCAACTGTACAGGACAAGAGTTTTACTCAAAGATAGCAACAGTGCACAGAAAAGGTTTGGGAGTACACCACTGACCAGACTCAGGAGTGGCTTTACTGTTAGAACTTACACTTGTGTTCTCAGTAATTGCTCTGGCTCTCACTCCTGAGAAGTGAATCAGATTTGAAATCTCAAAAGAATCTGTTAGATGACAACAGTTCCCACACAATAGATTATTCTACTGTATGAAGGCAAACTATTTGTTCCCTCTGCCCTTGCAATGCAAGTTACTAATTTCTCTGTTTTCACAAAAGCCTGGCTCATCACTTTGCTCCAGCCTGTAACATCGGATTACAACCCACAGGTGCAGCCTTGCAGCACAGCAGCTTGCACCTCAGGCTGTCAGCAGAATACTACAATCCTGCCCTGCCTTCCTTATCCTCATGCTTTCCAGCTGCCTCTCAACATAAGCTCAGCAACAGCAACCTGGTCAAAAGTCTTTGCAGTTCATTCAGCATAGCAGGGTGCAACAACTCGCCAGCTGGTTAAAAAAAAAAGCTCAACAAAACCATAAATATTTTAACTCCATCAGGAAGGGGATGGATGCACAGTCAGAAACAGACTAAATGAAGAGAAACAGTGGATCTGAAGCATGTGCTGACTGAAACAAACATAAAAACTGTTTATGAAAAGTGGAAGAGGTTTTCCAGATCAGAAGTTACTAAGAGGACTTATTGACTAAATAATACCCTATTTCAAGATTAAGCTACTCTTTTTTTCTAGGCTGTAAAGAGATGTCCTAAAAAAATTAGAAAACCCGTGGAAATTAGAAAATTTGGAAACTCCATGAAGCAATTTGTTTGAGTCTCACTGCTAGCATTCTTTTTACAGCTTTAAGTGATACAGAGCTTGCAGGAAGAGCAGAACGTAAATTAATTGCTAAACATATCCAACACACATGCTCTAAACCAGATTTTAATGCTTAAATGCATCTTGCATTACAGGTGATTAATCCTACATGGTATTGAGCACTTGATGAGTAATTAACTAGGAAATTAGGCCCAGTTAGATACAATGATGCACTATATCTTAGACCAGAGGTAAAGCATCCTCTCGACAAACACTTAAGAGGTTTATTACAACTAATCTAAACTCTAAAAGACATATAAGACACTTGTGAGATGCTGAAAATTGTTAATCCAAACCATAATTTTTGAGTGCTATTTTTACTCCAAGTTGAAGACTTCACCTCAGTGTTCTCCGTCAATTCACGGCGTGTTTGATCCAACTGGTTTTGAACTTCACTTTGGGACTCCAACAAATGCAAGCCATACTGTGCTGCTTTTCTGCGCTCGTTCTCAGCCTCCTTGAGCTGTTGTCTAAGACTTAAAATGGTCTCAGGCTCCATTTTTCCTCCTTTTGTAGCTTCAATACTGCAAACAAAGTGATTTGTAAAATGTATTGCATTAAGTACAGTAGCTATTCTGAAAGTTCTTAAGTTATTATACTTCTTATTTAGGATCTAAGGATTTTTTTTTAGTACACAACACAAAAAAGTAACAGCTCATGGATAAAGTCCTGTGCACAATAAAATAATAACTATTTCTCCATAAATTTACTAAACATGTTATCCCAGGCTATGCCTATAGTAAAACAACTACTGTGTACCCAGCCCACAGCACACTAGAACCAGAGTTAATCTAGTCCAGAGATGTCTTGCAAAATGCAAGGGAAGGCTAGAAAATAACCTTGTAAAAAGAACACTTTTATGCCTATCACTGATAATATTTCCCGTGATATTATAAATAAAGCCACACTGACTAATCCATTACCTGTGTACACAAATAACACTTAAGATTCATGTAGGCAACTGTATTAGCTGGATGGTTCACTCCTAATAACATTACATGGGATATAGAAGCACATAAAGGTAGCTCGAGAGTCAAAAATAGAAACGCTGTTAAAATATATGGAATGTTAACACAGGGGTTTTTATTATTTACTTGAAGTGGTTGATAGAGACTTTCATGACTGTTTTCCACTTTAAACTTAAGCCACTGCATGTAACCTATTTGTTAATAACTGTGTCTCTGCCACATGTTTCTGAAGAAATCAGCTATTTCTATCTTTGCATAGAAGACAAGATAAGGTGAATTTTGCTTATAGTCGAAACAAATCCAAAACACAAAAATATTTACAAAAATAAGAATCAAGTCAAGTCAAAGTAACACCATAAGCTTGTATGACTTATTACTCACAAAGCAATATACTCTGCACAACAATACTATTAAGACAGAAATCTCTAAGCATCTCAGGCTTCTGAACAGCATAAGCAGAGTTCTCTCAGAAAATCTATGATGATATAAAAATACACAAAAAATACTTGCAGCTCTGCTTTCAAAGCCAGGGTTCTTAATTTTTTATATAAGATTAAAGCAATTCTTCATTGAATATCTTACTCCGTGCTTTTTAAGTAAGCAATTTAGTTGTTGCTATTTCTTACTGCCAAAACTGTGCTAATTCCTTTCAGAGATAGAAGACAAAGTGCATAATTATTTATGTACACAGAGTACATAATTCTGTTTTTCACATCTTCCATCACTTGGTGTGATTGAAGTTGAACACATATACACAAAAATTGTCCAGTTAGATGACCTTCTCCAGCCTGACCACTGCCACACGTGAAGTGCTGATTTTGCACACTTACGCTAAAATAAGCCCGTGAAAGTCCGGAATACCTATAGCAAAGAACCACCCATATCACTGTTAGTGTAAGGACAAGTACACTGTACTAATTAATAACGAAGCTTTTTACACTCTGATGTAGTGACACAAAGCATACTGTTAACTGCTCCTGGCACACATTTGCATTCAGAAGTGAGACAAACCAATCCTTAATAATTTCAGAAACAGATTTTCAAAATAGCTTCATTTTCTGACCAAATGACAGTATAGAGGCAACACAGCAGTATGATTGCTCCTACCTTACTAAATTAAGTTTGAGGAATATTTTTAAACTCACCTTCAGAAGCCCATTTTAGGTTTTCTTGACCTTTTTCTCACACTCGACCTTTAAAAGAAGAGAAAAAAAAGCAACAGTTGTCTAATCCAGAAGAATATAAGCTGCTCTTTCAGCAGTCCTTCATAGCAGTCTTTTTCTAAAAAGGCCTTAACGCCCGTGCGACTCATGAAGATGCAGATCACAAACTAAAATCCCATAGAAATGCAAATCTTATTCAAATCTCAGTCGAGGCAGCTGTCACACGGTTTAGAAACAGACAGACCCGGCAGTGGTGCACAAAGACACATGCTCTGCAATTGGCCTGAGGGCAAGTAAACAGGCTACGCCGAGGGTCACCTTCCAGCACACACCTCGTTTCAATGCTTGGTCGAGGGTTTTGTCTTGCTCCCGCCTGCTTCTTCAGTATCTTTTACATGGTCTCTACCAGTTATCTTTCAGCTCTAAAGAAATAATTTACTGGATAGCATGAAAAGAAAAATCCTAGGCTTTCCTTTGATTTCAGTGTTGAAGAGAAACAGTTTTCCTACTCAGACGTTCCCTGCCGAGTAGTAGGGAACGCAAGAGACACCCTCACCTCTTCACCGGCAGCTCTCGATGAAGTCAGTCAGACAAGGGCTGGCAGCTTAGATCATAAAGCTTTGCTGTAATACAGGGAAATAATTCCTGCAGTTTAATATTGTACGTGAGGTTAAGCAAGATACCTTGCAAATAACGTTTTAGGGTAAGTTAGGAGAGTAAGGTGTGCAGGCAGGAGATAAAGTAATAAGCGTACACAGGCGATGACTTACAGCCGGGTTTGTTTCCTGCGGGAAAATGCCCCTTGTCTGTATTACAGCCGTAACGGGGTGGGAAGCAGCCCCCGTCACCGGGCACAGCACATGGGGGCCGCGGGACACAACCCACCTTTCCCGCTTGAGGCACCGAGGGAACGCTCCGGCAGCGCGGCCCCAGTGAAGGGTCTGAGGGCCCCGAGTCCGGGGCACGGAAGAGGAGGAAGACAGGAGCACTCCAGCGCCCCGAGCCCCGCCAGCTGAGAACGCCCTTCTGCGGGCAAGGAGCGGCAAAGAGACGGCGGCAGCCCCACGGAGAGGGAAGCCGCCCCCGCCCCTCACAGCGCCCCCCGCACCGCTCTACCTCGGCCCAGCGGCCGCTCCGTACCGGCGCCGCTCCCACCGTTCAAACTCGCCTCCGCGACACCGCCCCAGGTCTCGCGAGAGCGCCCGCCCGCTTCTGCTTCCGCTCGGCGCCGGCTCGCCCAGGGAGTCGCGCATGCGCCTGAGCGCGCGGGCGCGTGTGAGGGGTCGCGCCGCGGAAAGGCAGATTTCCCGCCGCCCGCACATGAGGGGGAGCGGCTGCTCCTGAGAGCTCGGTGCAGCATGCAGGCTGTGCCTGAGCGCTGGCGCAGGGGCCGTAGGAGATTATCCCAGAAAGAAGGGAAAAATCATAGAACGGCTGGAGTTGGAAGGGACTCCCAGAGGTCATCTAGTCCAACCCCCCTGCAACAAGCACGGACNAGGCCCCCTTGAGGTCCTGGCAGACCGCTAGAAGGTCTCCCTGGAGCCTCCTCTTCTCTAGGCTCAACAGCCCCAACACTCTCAGCCTGTCCTCGTAGGAAAGGTGCTCAAGCCCCTTTATCCTCTTGGTGGCCTCCTCTGGACCCTCTCCAACTGCTCCATGTCCTTCTCGTGTTGGGGGTTCCAGAACTGGACACAGTACTCCAGGTGAGGTCTTATGAAGGCAGAGTAGAGGGGGAGATAGAAAGGCGATAAAGTCAGTAGCTCAGGTGTAGCGCTTGCCCGCCTGGAAGTGGAACTGCTGGGCTCCACAGCCGTAGGCAATGCCAGCCACAGAGAGGAGTAAGCAGGGGGAGTCAGAGCAAGCAGAGTGCTATGCAGCATGTAGGAAAGTGACAACATTGAAGGGCAGTCTGTGCCTCCCACGAGATACCGTGCGGGAGAGGTTTTGCTTTTGATCAGCAAACGCTGCATCCTGTTTATCCCATTACCTCATGAAGGAACTCCCCCTCTTCTGGGACTGTTGATGCTGCCAACCCCTGAGGAAGGGTCACTGTCTTCTCGTTCACCCAAGCCTTTCCTGCAGGTGTAAGGCACTTACAGTCCCAATTGCAAGAGCTACCCAGTAAGTTATAGCCCGTGTAGCATAGCTGTCAACTACACCTTTCTCACTAGCTTACTCTATGCTTTACTTATTGCACCAGGGAGAGATTTTACAATGTTAGGTTGTCCGGAATTCATAGATTTCCTAAACTGGTGAAGATCTGAATAATATCCACACAGAAAGGCTAATTCTATCAGCAGAATCACTTCACCAGGCACTTCTGAAAGGTTATTTGAGAGTTAAAGCACAGATGTCTATGTGTTATATGCCCCAAAGTTTTTAACTTTTAAGCAGTGGTTCAATTTTTAGTCTATTCTGCAAGATTCAGCTAATTTCCCATTTTTTTTCTAGCCATACCAATGAGGACAGAAAGCTTATTCCCATAGCTAATGTGACAACTGTAACTAAAAGCAACAAGTTACTAAAGCAAATTCTCCCTTTAAAGAAACATGTTCAAGTAACACAAGGTTAAATTCAAGCACCAGGCTTTAAGTAGGTTCAGGGAGAACAATCCTATTTGGAGTAACCAGGACAGAAATAGCTGTCTTAAGATAAAAGGGCTTGGTAAATAAGCATAGTGTAAAATTCTAAAGCAAAAGCCAATAAAGGTACTAGTACTTTTATCAAGGAGATACTACTACTAGCAAAACACGTGAGTCTCACTTATGTCAATAGAAACGGGATTAAAAATTTAATATAGAGCAGTCTCGACAGGCAAGAAGGCCAAGTTGATTCAAAGAGGGACAGGAAGCAAGAGTACTGTTCTAATCCTGATTCTGTTGCATTCACTATGTGATTAACCACTCCAAATACCCACAGCTAAATCTTCTTGTAGTAAAACAAGGCTAACAGTGACTTAATTAACAAATCCATGTAAATCTCCTGACAGTTAGTTGAATACAGCTTGGAAAAATAGACATTGTAAAATCTAAGTATTGGGATGATTATTCCACCAGATCACTTATCTGCCATAGAATGGAAGATCACAGAACAGTTAACTCTGGAACTGAGGGTAGGGAAACAGCAGTTATTTTATGTGTAAGAGCTGATGTTTAATACACATTAGCAAACTGTAATATTTCTGTTTAGACATGTGGAGTGACCACCTTGTCAGAATGCTTAAATGTTATTCACTGGTGTTCTAACCCATTTAATAAATAACATATATGTTAAAACATAACACCACTATTTGCCCTTTGACTGTGTTCCAGGATCCCCCAACTTGTACTTAGTTTTGAAGCTAGATTTTACTTCAGGAGGTTGTAGAAAAGCATAGAATGACAGGGTCATCAAGTTCATTGTTTGCAGTAAGTTTGGTTTATGGAAACAAGTACTTTTGTTCAACTTAAGCTATGAGAAGACTCTCACTTGGAATTTCTCTTTTCAGCTTAGGTTGTATTCAGTTCCTAGCTTGCCACTGTAGCTGCACACTTACTCTTGGAAACCTTTCCCTGATTATGACCTCAGTATTTTCCTGTAGACATGCTAGAAATCTAGTAGTTACTCAAGCATAAATGTTTCCTAAGCATTTATTTTTGCATACCTTGATTATAGACAATTTAATTTGCTGAACTTAATAAAATCTTTCTTTCTGACCCTGTATAAAACAAAAGCTTGTTTCATAAGGCTTACAATCCTAATGGAGTAATTACAGCAAGCAGGTGTGCTGGGGGTCACCCACCCATCTATCCCAGCTTGTTGCCTTTCTTTACATGAAACCAGGTGACATTAAAGGCCTTAGTTTTTCTCTGCTAATTGCTCAGTATAGCATACAAGCTGACAAATACTTGACTAACTGTGCTTAAGATTGCAATTGTTATAGGAAGCAAGAAAGATCAGCCTACTGAGAAGCAACTGATTACTAATTACCTAAGCCACATTAACACAACAGATTTAGAGTTCATTATAATTAAAACCTGTTGAAGCATTAGGGGTGTTTCTTTTTGTGGGTTTTTTTTTCTTTTTGTTTGGAGTTTCTCATGGTTTTGCTCTTCCTTTTTGAAGGGCACCTAATTTTACACTAACACCATGTTACTTTATTTGCTAATACAACTTTGTGAAAACCCAGATTTTACCCCTTCCACATTTTTCTGCTTCTAATAATCCACTTTCACGTTCCATTAAAAAGAATTCACAAGTCTGTATGGTTTAGTTTATTACTGCAAATTCCAAGGGTGATAATACTAATACTTAATTTCTTGTGGCAGGTACTCAAGTAGCCCAATAATTACAGCAACAGATTGAGGACCAGTAAAAGACTATTTCTAATCCTCTCTAAACTATTAGCAACTGACCTCATCCAAATCACTTCATCTTTCTATCTCAGTCACCTTATCTAAACAGAGATGTGCTTTGCAGTTTTCTTTATAATCTAACTTGAACCAGAGTTCTGTGACTTCACAGAGTTACTTGGCAAATCCCTCAAACAGATGCAGGAGTCACTTTCACACACAAACTTTCAGATCTCCTCTATAAAAGCTTTGCTCTACTTTTCTTCGATTTTTTCCATTTTTTGCAACTTGCTTGAATAGGTCAGGAGCCTCATAAGGAGCTTCGCAGATTTGTGTAATCAATAGGTCCAACTATAAAAATTATGTTCTAAGAGCTAAACTGTGATAGAAACTCATGTTATGACATCATAAGCATCTTTTAAACTATGCTTTCCTTTTATCTGAATTGCTTTTTTTTTTTTTAATATCAGATCAACTTGAATAGGTCTTTCAGGTTTTCCAGACACACATAAAGTCACTATTGCAAAATTTTACTAAAAACAAGATAGGAATACAAATTCCATGACGTTAGCTTCTGCAGTTTTGATTTGGGTTTTTTTTTTTGTTACTTGTCTACACCTGGTAGCTCAAGACACCATCCCATCTTATAAAAAATTTAGCAAACCAATATGTAATAAAACCTAGAGCATGACATAACTCAAGTTTTCATTTTTCCTCCTTTAAGCAGTACCTAGACAAGCCCCTCTAACAAATTCACATCTAGCATAAACTCAAATACATATTATTAATCTATAACTTAATAGTGTTCATAAAAACCCCAGTACTTCTATCCTCCATGCATTGAAAATTTAATTAACCAATAACAATTATCATTCTATGTTTTACAGCAAAACATAATTAATTCACTACTTAAATACTGCTCTATAGTAGGAAAACATTTTAACAACAGCATCAAATAAGAAACTAAAAAGCGTAAAAACACAGACATCAACGCTTCCAATTCAATAACCATTGCCTGACCCAAGTAGATTCCTAACCCCTAAAAGTTATTAGGATTCAATATTATTTTTTAGATAAACTCACTAACAGCACAACTACTCTACTTCAGCCATTTGCTTTCTACACTCCCTGCACTATGGTCATTAATGTACCTGACATTCTCTCAGCTTTTGCCAACTAGATCTTTGCTCCCGCCAAGTTAATGAGGAATAGCTGGGTAGTAGGGCTACTACCAGCTGCCATCAGTTACCAGCACCACCTTGGGATGATCTCGCGTAACTACCGCTGGTGCGTGGGAGAGCTTCCCATCGGTGCCGGTGGGACAGCACGCCCTTAGCTAGGGGTTTTCCTTGGGGGAACCAAGACAGAAATGATGAGAGGCAGGTGACAGCTATTAAGCATTAATGAGCATATGTTACCTAATGAAGTAATTTAGCTTCATTTTGGTAAAAGCTATGTTTCAAATAATTTTGCATGATTGCATTTTAAAAATGAAGAGTTGGAAATGGTGGATTTCTTCATTTTTGATGGGTTTGAATTTTGTATAGATCATCAGCTACATGCTGGACAATAATTTTAGCACTGTTGCTGTGTATTTCTAACCAAATCAAGTAAAAAATGTAATTAGCTTTGCAAGCTGGAGGTCATTTTCTTTTCAACCATCAAAACCAATTTAGCTTTCACCTGGACCTTAGTTCAGGCTACTGCAAAACATCTCTATTTTTCTCTCAAATCTGTCTAGTTGTATTCTGTAAGTGAAGAGAAAAATCAAATGTAGTATTTTAAAGTGTTGGCTGATATGATCACCTTAAAAGTCGTTTGTTTACACTTCTTCACTACATTATCTGGTAAGATATTTTGAAAATGTTAGCTAGGACTTCTATAAACTCGAAATGAAAGTAAAGAAGGTTGGGAACAAAAACTAAGCATGAATTTTAAGAGCTGTGTTTTAGCACATGAACTTTTGATGGCTTAATTAGCATACTTTACTTTTAAGACTTTGATAGTCCTTAAAGGTAGTGTCCTGAAACGTTCAAGTGAAAACTGTTCTAAAGAGTGCAAAGTAAGCTTCAACTGTGATTCTGTGTAAGGTATGAAGTTGGTTATAAGGTGTGTGAGGTGTGGTTATCTTATTAGTAGTTCTTTGTGGGAATGCACAGTATATAGTTAGCTAAATTTTGTTGATTCAAGTTTATAGGTTTGGAAAAAAAATGAACTGTGAAGTTCTAAATAGTAGAATATTCAGGATTAGGACTGTGAATTGTTATTCTATTATGGGGTCTTTTTTTCTTGTAAGCTTAGTGTACTAATTTTTTTCTGCCTTTAAAATGAAATATTCATTAATTGTAGCTTATTTTTATGGTTTTATATTTTCCATTTTAAGATTATTTTTAGCTAGCTTTCTGCATTGTCTGTGTGTTTCTAATGTGAATTTAAAGCAGGGATTACCCTATTGCTTTACAGCAATATTGTTAAAAGGTAAACTCGGATATTTTATTAGGGAAAACTACTAAATGGTTTCTTTTTCTGAAGAATGTTGAACGATACTGTTTAGCATTAAGTTGTGATGTTCTAATTGTAGAGGTGTATAATGAGACCATGAATCAGACAGAAATTCACATTTTAAAAGTTTATAATATCTGATATCTGCTTGCTCATACAAATAATTAGTATACTTAAGGGCCTAACTATTTTATTTTCAGGTGTTTGCTTGTTTGCAAGTGTATCAACTGCAGTAACTGAATAGCTTCATTCTGGGACTGAGAGGCTGAAAAACGCCTTCAACTGTTGAATTTCTATTAGTAAGCAGGTATGTTTTGTAAAACTTCTGGAAAAAGTTTGTAAAACAACAGAAAACCAAACACATGCAGTCTAACTTGTTTTCTTTCGTGTGTTCTCTTTGAACTTACTTTTGAAAACAAAATGAGAAATAAAAGTAATTGACGAGTGCTGAATAAAACAGGACAATTTGGAAAGCAAACTGAAGGATCTAATCGACTGAATAAGTTCTTGGCGTATTTGAGTGTTCTGACAATTTCAGTCTCCACATCATTTGGTACGTGATTATGTTAATAGCTTTACTGGCAGAGCAACACCTTAAAGCCTAGTTTTAATTTTAAAATTGAAAACACGATTGACTTTGTGGTAAATATGCGTGGTGTATTTCAAAATATGGTAAGTTTAATCTGAGTGTAAGATATCCCACCATGCCTCAGTGAAGATGGCCTATAACCACATTTGCTGCTTTGTCTTTGACTATAGTGGTTTTCATAATAACATTAATCTCCTTCTACAGACTAACTGTTACTGAATAGTGTGAGATGTGTAGTGTGCAAAGCCTCCTGGCCATGAAGCTTTATCTCATTTAGTGTGAGGCAGTGTACCAGGCTTTACCAAGTCTTAGTTCAGCCAAACTTAGTCTTGATAATATGCTCAGGTATGAGTGGGTATGTATTTAGGATTTTTAGGTTCAAATGGAAACCAATATTGCTCTAACCATTCTAATGTCATGCTAAAATACCAAGCTACATATATTTTTTTGCTTACCTTTATTTGGACAATGTTTACGAAACAATATTAGTGTGAATTTACCCACATTGCCATAGAGTCTCAGGAGCACTGAAACACAAATGCTTCCTTCAATTAAAGTAGAAATGCAAGCAGTTCTGATCACTGAAACACTTCTCTTAAAGTATAGGATTTCTTCTGGGGTTTAACTTGGGGTCATAAAAGCAGTAAAATGGTAGAATGCTTAAGATATACCTATTGAATTCAGGTTACTGGAGTGCCATTTTCTGTTTAGTGACTTACATGGGTTGCTCTCTAATCCTTATGATTTCCTAGTGGAATTAGGAAATAGTACTATCAAAAAGTTGATTTCCTTGAGGTTTTATTGATTTTGAAATAATTTTGCTTTTCTTGTATCTTCGTCGCGTATAGTACCAGACCTGTAGAAAACATATTGCTGTATTTTGAAGTGAAATGTTGAATGGTGAAGGTCCTGTGACAGAGGTATTGTACTCTTTCTCACATGGTCAGAATAAAGAGCTGAAGCTGCCTTTTTGAGCATGATTAAGGAACCCAGTAATAAGATTTTAGTTATTTGCTTATTTCCTTTAGCAGCAATTAATATATTCATCTCTTTACTGCAGTGTATACTGATATAGAACTTGAACTACAAATTAGCAGAAAGATTTATGCATGTATTCATTAAATAATATTTGTTTATCACAGCAATGGAGTAGTGAACTTCAGTTAAGTAACTGAAGTCACATAACCTTTAAGTGTTAAAAAATTTTTTTTCCACTCTGATCATATCAAAGAACACCAACATTAAGATTGCAACAAGCCTTCACCCCTGCCCTGCATAATGCAGAATGTATTTTTAATATCTTGGGATCTGTTTTAAATTAAGTACGTGCTGATTTGAGCCGTTGGGATTTGGCTTTGGTTTAAAAATAGCCTATTTAGATGAGTAATAGGCCATAGGAAATATTTCCGAAGATAACTTTTTAAAATGTGTCACTGAGCCACTGGGTGTCACTGTTTATCTCCAAGTGCAAAACTCGATGTTTTTGATGCTGATATAAAGCAGTAAAATAGGCAGTTACAGGTTTTGACTTTTGACTCTGGTAGGCATGGCTTTACACAGAAAAGGATAATGAAAAAGGCAATACAGTTAGCAGTGGTTACAGAAAAGACATTTCAACTGGTAAAATAATGAAGAACTATTCATATTGTGTGAATTGAAGTACCTGATATAGGCAGCTTTGGAAAATTGAGTCTGTATAGTGAATAGTGAGACAGAATCCTACAGAAGGGCAGACTTCTGAACTGGAACTTACCATTCCTGATTTCTTATGAGTAATCTAAACTTAGAATGCAATACTTCAATCCAGTATCTTCTGAAAACTTTTCTGAATTTTATCATTAACATCTCTCTGGGTATGTCCTGTTCATCAGGTTTGCATTCATACTGTGTACTTTTAAATGTAGTATCTTTTAGTGTATTAGTGTTTATTGTATGTTGTGTGCTATTTAAATCGACTGTTTTTATGACAAGCTTCTGTTTTGCCTTTAGACTTTATTTTGTTGTATTTCATTATTAATGGTTCATAAGGGGACAGACTGCTTTACCTGTGTAGTCCTGTGCTACTTTGTTTTCAGTAACTTCAGAAGGGAGCTTCCCTTAAAAGTCTGCACAGACAACCCATTGATGCTAATGAAGTTAAGTCTTGTTTCTTCCTGCCTTGGTTTAAAAAGTGTGGGCTATTAGGGCATACAAAAGAATGCTACCACAAGGCTCACTACAGTGCTATAGAAAAAGATGTAACCATGAAGAAAGTATTGAGTATGCTGTTTTGCTGCAGGGTGTGTTATCTGTGATATATGCTGGAGCAGATGTGCTTTCCCCGAATTACAATGAAGGTCAGCATGCTTTGGATCTCAAGTTGATCATACTATTTGTTCTCCCATGTGCCTCGTCTATAAAAATATGTCAAGGTGGATTAGTAGAAGGAGTAACATTTCTTCTTGAATCCATGTAACCTTTTAGTAGTTTAAGTATCACTTCTAGTTTTACTTTGCCTCCTGTGTAGATCCTTGATTCTTGTAGGTGCTCTTGAAACACACCTTAGTTTTGTCAGTCTAACCAGACTTTAACTTACATTTTTAATATATATTCTTCTGTTGTCTTTATCAAATACTTTTTTTAGAAATTAATTCAAAGACTGTGTTCATATTATTTGGCTTGCAGCCTAGATGCTTCATCTGTCCACAGGGCTGTTGTTCTCTTCTGGTTTTGGATGCTTTAAATGCTGACAGTTACAAACACAAAACCATGTTGTTTGCATGAAAAACAAAAATCATAATTCTAGGTTTCCTGTGTATTTTATGATGGCTTATAAGCTTTCTCTTATCTTTGGGGCATACTCTTGTACAGCTGTAGAGTTACTTTTCCTCAGCAATGGTAATGCTTACTCTTCCAACTTGTTGCTTATTTACGTGGAACTTGCAGATTTGCTTGGTGACATGGCCTAGCGTTGGACCTAGTGGGGTTGGACTTGGTGATCTTAAATGTCTTCTCCAGCTGAAACCAATCCATGATTCGTTGTTCTTACTGGTCCACCAGCTGGTGTTACAGTCAGCAGCTGAGGCAATGGAAGTCAAGATGTTAGTGCTGTAGTTCTGGTCACAGTGTAAACTGTCATAAACCCGTGCTGCCACTGAAGGGCTTCATCACTTGTGTTTCCTGTTCCTACTGGCTTGCTTCAGTGGTATTAGTAAAAGATTTCTGTGGCTCTTCAGCAAAATTATCTATGTGACTGTTTCAAACTGCATTAGGTTTAATGTAATACAATGTTAGGTTCTTGTAATTGTAATTACTTATTTCTGGTTACAGATATAATGTTTTTTCTGGATTGTGCCTTTAAGCTGTACCTTCACTGCTGTATTGTTTAGAGTTAATTAAATGACTTGCAGGAAAGCCAAATACAGTGCAGGTGGTGTTTTTTCACATTACATAATTATATGCCATATAAACTAATCAGAAATTTTTCTGTTGGTTTCTGTAGTCTAATGACGTGTTAAGTGAATTCAGGCTTCAACAATGGAAGGTCAAAGCTCTTCTGGACAGGACCTTTATTCTCTGTAAATCTAAGATGTGTAGAATAGTAACTTCCATGAGCAGTATGTTGTGATTATTTTGTTGTGAGTTGTGATAATGTAAGTATTTATATGAGCTAAGTAATGTTTTATTCAGTGTGGTGTAGCAGAAAATAACTGTGGTGTGAAGTTAAAACTTCTATGAAATGTAACTCTGTCTTAACTGTGAACATCTCTCCTGAACAGACAAGTTTTTGACATGCTAATATACTTGCTCACTGCTTCAAAGAGCAAACAGATGTGTAGGAGTTTCACTAAACAAAATCCGAAGTAGATTTTTTTTCTTCTGAGTTTTTTCATAGATTGGACTCTGATTTAGATTTGTCAAGTTGTCCACCTGTATAGAACTGCAGGTTGTCCGGAGTTCTGTAAAGACAAGTTCTTCACTGTTGCAACTGATCATTGTGATGTTTTATCCACTGAGGCTTTTTCCTTCTCTCTGGATGTAGAAGAGTATTAGACATCCAGTAAGAGGTGGCTGTCTCTGACAAACCCATTGGAACCAGGATGATTTCAGGTATTTTTGTTCTTATTCAGTCCAGCAGTTTATTATAATAGAAGTGGATTCTGCTGAGGTTGTAGTAACTGCTACAAATACTGTCAAAACAGAAGCAGAACACTACATTAGTCTTCTTTCCAACCTTTAGGAGTGTAGGCTCTGCAGTCCACTCCTTCAAAGCATAGTCTTGTATTGGGCCATGGAAGCCAGCAGGACTTCTGCTTTAAATTTTCCGGTACATGTGATTAACCTTATAGTGAGAATTGAATTATTTGACAGTTTACTTGTTGCAAATGTAACTTCATTTATTTCACTAAATTATTCATACTTGTAGCATACTTTGGGGCTGGCTGTACCTTTCACTTAGGGTGTGGCTTCCTTCAAAGTGTCAAATTTTGACCATGGGAGAGTGAAATTCAGCAGCTGCTGCTTGGACCAGCTGGAGTAAGCTCAGAGGAGGCCTTTCCTATGAGGACAGGCTGAGAGTTAGGCTTCTTTAGCCTAGAGATGATGTTTCCAGGGTTATCTTATAGCAGCCTTCCAGTACCTAAAGGGGCTACAGGAAAGATGTGGAAGGACTGTTTGCAATGGCATGCAGTGATAAGACAAGGGTTAATATCTTTAAACTAAAATATGGTAGGTGCACACCGGTGTGAGGAAGAAATTCTTCCCTGTGAGGGTGGTGAGGCCCTGGCAGAGGTTGCACAGAGAAGCTGTGGATGGCCCCTCCTTGGCACTCAAGGCCAGGTTGGATAGAGCTTTGAGCAACCTAGGCTAGTGGAGCGAGTCCCTGCTTAAGGGAGTGGATGGGGTTTGATGTCCCTTCCAACCCAAACCGTTCCATAATTATTTGTGACTTGAAATTGCTGCTCACCTGCGTAAGAGGCAAAATCACATTGTGAAGCTATAGGTGTAAAATGTTGTTGTGTGGTTGTTCCCATGTACCCAGGATACTAATTCTCACAAGAGAAGACAATAATGGATCAACTGGGCTGTTTTATCCAAGTCTAAATTTTATAAAAGCTGCTTGAGTGTATAAAAATCTTGAATAAAGCCTCTTCTGGATATTGCCCGTTAAATTGTTTCTAACCTAAAAAAAGAATTCTGTAGTTACCTTCAGCTTCCTGCCAGCCTATTTATTCTCAGCAATATCTGTATTCCTATCAGTAACTGGTCTTTTTTAAAACATAATTGTGTACTTTTAGTTATGAATTCTGATAGGTCTTTGCATATAACCAGAACTTGCTTATTATCTTATTTATATATCTCTCTAGTACCTAAACTATATGTTGGCACAAGAGTGCTATAACATTAAATCTAGTAGAAACCTGTTATTTAGCCTTGAATCATTGTATATATGTGCAGATATTTTCCACAGTTTAGGTAGGTAATTGGACAATAAGTTATCTGCCACTGACTTGCTCCAAAATGTCAGCTTTCTGATCTGTCTTTGGAATTGAAAGGGTGTACAAAAAGGTGTAAAAACTACCTCTTGCTTAAAAAAGCAATTGCTGCTTTTCCCATCATTTTCCAGATAGCATTGCATAGCAAACCTATCTTGTAAGTGAAGTTGGACTTGATGATCCTTATGGGTTTCTTCCAACTGAGGATATTCTGCGATTCCGAGTAAAACATT
This sequence comes from Heliornis fulica, assembly GCA_013399135.1. NCBI lineage: Eukaryota > Metazoa > Chordata > Aves > Gruiformes > Heliornithidae > Heliornis > Heliornis fulica. Next base: position 34,644 of record VXBZ01010664.1, read on the forward strand.
TATGTTGCCTTGAGGTTTGTTCAGCTGCATAGTCAATTTAGTAGTATAATGAATTAAAATGTGATATTATCAAAACAAAAGATGTAAAGCTTTAATGTTTACAGATCTCAAGATGTGCCTTTAGTATCTTGTGCTTTTAATCCCTAACAAATATTTTAGGAGCTTGCCCAATCCTAAATGATTGTTCTCTGAAGCCAGGTAGCCTTGTGTGGAAAAGCTACATCCTCTTGACGTAGAATCTGCAGTAGTTCTGTTCCCAAAAGCTGTTGTTATGCCAAAAGTAGTGGTTACTTCTCAGTGATCTCATGATTTTATCAGTGCACGTGCGCTTCCACAAAGTACATTTGGAAAAGGTCTATGCACAACAGGCCTCTACAACGAGCTACTGGGTTTTTGTTTGGGTTGTAGCTTTACCAACAGCTGCGTTTAGGGGGTCGAGTCTTCATTGCTGCTTTGGGTGTCAGTGGTAGTGAGTGCTATGCTGTGCACCAACTTTGGAAGCAAAAACTAATTAAAGCCAGATATAAAAAAATCATAATCGATTGCCAGATTGAGATGATGAGATGATTCATTTGGCCACTTGCACTGCTTGACCTGGAAGCCTGTTCATCGAAAAGTTTCCATTATTCTTGGGGGGATAGAGGGGAGTGTGAAAGCTGTGTAGTTTATTAGGGCAGACATTCGTTACCTAATGCCTCTGCTGAGGTTATTTGATACACTTAGCAGATTTTTACACAACTCCTGAGTAGCATCGACTCCTTCCAGTTGACATTCACTTATTTAAGCAATTCACTAACAAGGCAGTGTGACCTTTGTGTATTACAATCTGTTAACTTGTTATATGCTCTTCACTGTTTTTCTCATTTTGACTATGAGATTTGTGCTCAAATACAGGTTTTGAGTAAGGTTTCTTTTGAAGCACAGTGTATTTTGTATCTGAATCTCTGCTCTGATGGTAATTTACTAGTTGTGCCATACTGAGGGTCAGCAACTGCGAGAAATCTCAGGTCCAAAGAAACAGACACAGTTCAAGTTCCTCATACATGAACTTCTAACAGAAAAATTCAGTCCAGGCCTTCACGGCTTCCGTTTCCTTTGCTCTAGATTGAGCTATGTCTCCCTGCTCTCATCTCACTTGCCTTTAACTTTCTTGCTTACATTGGTCTCTGGCCATAATTCTGGAAGAAGGAAGAAACCTTATTTGATCTTTCAGATTTTTAACTCCATCACTATATATAATCCACAAATGAAGTTCTTGGCTATCCTATGTTTGTTCTCAATTCAGTGTACTCTTATGGTTTCGAGGTTTTTTAATGCTGCTGCATGAGCTGGACAGTTAATGTGAAATATAATGATGCTTGAACTTAAATCCATATATTTCTTCAGAAAAATGTGATACTCCAATATGAACAACAATGAACTATATACCATATATATGACGTTACTAAAGCTTTTTTTTTTTTTTCAGGAATTGAGCTTTTTAGCTCAATTCCAGTGTATTAGAAACCTTTTGAACTATAGAGTCACTATGTTTAGATTGGCTTGAATTATGAGAGATTTATGCTTCTGGAAAAGATATATAGATTTAAGCAAATAACAATGTGGTTCTCCCCCTCTACTCTGCCCTCGGGAGACCTCACCTGGAGTACTGTGTCCAGTGCTGGAACCCCCAACATGAGAAGGACATGGAGCAGTTGGAGAGGGTCCAGAGGAGG
>VXBZ01010664.1:44861-80076 GCA_013399135.1 Heliornis fulica
AGGTGGTTGAGTCCCCATCCCTGGAGGGGTTTAACAGACGGGTGGATGCGGTGCTTGAGGACATGGTCTAAGGGTAGACTTGGTGGCAGTGGGTTAATGGTTGGACTGGATGATCTTAGGGGTCTTTTTCAGCCTTAAAAATTCTATGATTCTATGATTCTATGATTCTTTGGGTTTGGTGAGAATGTATTGACACCATGTGGTTTATATAACACATCATGTTTTTTTTCTTCTATTTGACTAGCAAGTGGAAGTACTTTCAGTTGGGATGCAGGCTGTGTGTCATTTTGAGTCAGTAAATTGTTTAAACAATTTCTATGCTATTTTCTGTGGAGGGAAAATTCTGCTTGTAACCAGTTATCTAGTTGAAGAATCTTCTTAAGTGTTATATAGTGACTTTTTGGGGGGTATTAATAACTGATCCGAAGAAGTGGGCATAACTTTCCTCAAGACATGGGATATTTCCTCAGGTGGAGAAGAAAGAAATTGGTTTGTGTGATGGAAGTAAAAAGCAGAAGTTTAGTCCCTCAGTAGTTAACTTTGAAGGGTGTAGTAAATACATTACTTACTGATCAACTTTCACTTACTTTGCCCTGTAAGCCTTGACTTTTTTTGATTAAGTGGGTGGATTAAGTCTGTTTTTACTATAAATGTTTAGGCTTTAGTATTCCTGTCAGTTACATGAGTTTATCTGTCAACTTCAAGAGGAGTATTATTCTGTCCTTGGATAAACTTGGGTGGTAGAATGCTACATCTAGGAAACACTTTGTTGTTTCACCAGTGAAGCAGGAGACTACTGTAACTAAGATTTACAAGAGTAGAGGAGATACAGTTGCCACTTAAGTGGTGCATGAAAAGAAGACTTGATGTTCCCCCCAATCTAGAACTGTTACCTTAAATGTGAGTCTCAAGGTCTCTAGCAGTAAAAATTGTTTGCTGAGTGTTTGTTGGTGTAGACAAATGGAAACTGGAGTCTTAACAGCATTTGGCAATTTACTATCTGTCCTGTCTAAACCATAGCAGGATTTATATGTTGTGTTTGTGTCTCCTAACATTGACGTGCATGCAAGGTGCCATTATTACACTGACAAAGTTCTAATTCTTATTGCAAGGTGAAAAATCTTGGAGAAAAAAAAACCAAAAACCCAGCTTTTAGTTCTGCTACAGTTGTCACTAATTAATGTGGGGAAACTTGACACAGCTATTTGCAGAAGGGAGTAATTTAAGCTTTTTATGTTGAGGGTTTGACCTGTTCTGATTATATTGACTCAGCAAACTGACCACAAAACTGTTAGACAGTGAATGCAGATACTTGCACAAGTCAGATACTTGCACTTTCTCAATTCTAGACACTTGTATAGGTTGCCAAATGGATACAGTGTGTTCAACAGGCTTTTAAGTGATATTTAATCACATGCATGTAGAACCTCATACAGCATTTTACTGTCCTGTAATGGGCAGTAAAGAGATCTTTAAATCCTCTGTTTCTTTCTCATATCACTTACATAGTTGTATGTTGCAATGAAAAAGGAAACATCTAAAATTGCTGTTACTGAAGTAATAACAATATCCATGATAAAGCTGGAGAGGAAGAGTTGTAGTGAATTTAACCTTAATAGAAACATAGCAAGCAGTTAACCTTAATAGAAACATAGGTTTGTGGTATTGACCAATAAATAATCTCTTTTAGACTTTGTTACAACTTCCTAACCTCTGTGTCTGGCAAGTTTCAAAAGAAAATGCAATGATTCCTTTTGTTTTAATGACTGTCCTGTTGGGTATGAACTAAGGAGTTCCAATATTGGTGATCAAACGCTAATCACTATGTGCTGGGTTTTTTTGCTGTAGAAAGGTGTTGCTATCAGGTATCTTGGCAGTTCTGCTTTTTACAGTGAGACCTTGCAGCAGGAGATCAATACCTACTCATAAACTTTCATACATCTTGTCTTCAGTAGTAGTGGAAAGGTGGGCCTGATGTATAGAGGATGTGTGCTGTTCTTAATGCTCTCCAGTAAGCCTCTGTTAGTGGTAATGACGAATATGGGACAAAAGAGTGAGCTGAATGCCCAAGGTGGTGTAATCCAATGCCACATTTACCTACTCAAAGCAGCTGGACTTGAGAGTTGGAAATCAAAGATTTAGAGCTTGGATCATATGTAATTTACATTGTTGGACATTTGTAAGTTTTTATTGTTTGAGTTTATTTTATGGTGTTATCTGGTCACTTATGAAGGATACCTTTACATTTGTGCTTTGGACAGCTGCAGCAGTGACATCATTGCTGCAGCATGTTTCTGGAGATTATCAGGCGCGAAATCTATTATGAAGCTTTTATGTCTTGGTTAACTAGGCTGGTTTTAGGTTTCAAGGCATGTGGTGAGCATTCTAGCAGTGATGCTGTGTCAAGCTACAAAACCAGCTAGGTCTAGATTGAATCCATATTGTAGATGCCGATGGTCTGGAATGTTCGCTGATGTAATGTGTTAAGTAAGCAAAGTAAAAGGAGATAATGAACATGTATTGAATTTGTCTGTGTACACTGGAGTTGCTTGATGTGTTTCTTCTGAAGAGATGCAAAGAAAGGTCTGCATACAGGTCAAAAGTTGTACTTATAGGTGTTAGGCTGTGGCAGTTGTGTTTTTATAACTCTGCCCGACAATGTTTGTGTACGCTGACATCAACATAGAGTGACTCTGCAGTTGTCAAGAATCCACACCAGGAAATAGAAGTAAACTGAAAATGTACAGAGTATACTCAGATATTCTTTCAGGGGTTGGTAAGCACTAGTCAAAAGAATTTAAGGGCTGAAACCCAGTAGATAAGAAGTTTCTGGTAGGTAGACCCAGGGAATGGATGGTAGGAGGAAAGGATATGAACATCTGGTGGAGTGGGGGTAAAGATAAGGATGCAAAAGAGTGAAGGGCAAGCTCATAGCATAGGTAACTCACATGCATGAGTCTGGGGTTGGGATTCAAGCAGTTTTCCATGTAGATTGCTGTATGAAGAAATCTGAGAATTAAAGAGAGGAAAGAGAAAGGCTTTTTATCACGTTTGGTTTTGCTCTGGTATTTTCCATTTGGATATGCTGTTTATTAAACTAGTTAACTTACTGCAATTAGGGAAATGAGTTTGCTCAATCATGTATTTTGCATCAACTTTCTCACACTTCAAAGTGGGGAGTTGCTGGTGTTTGATAGTCGCTAAAGTTTGGAAACTAGACCTTCTCACTGTCAAACTTAGATTGAAGTTTGGTTTGGAATAGTGTTTTTGTAATGATAATACAGATAGAATGTTAGCTAATCCTAAATCTGACCAGTATTCCAGGAAGTCTGGCTGGTGGTAGAACAAACCTTTCCACATTCAGGAAAAGAATCAGGTTGTAGTCTCAGTAATAGTTCAACTTGGTTCATGGAGAACTAATCAAGAAAATCAGGCCCTTGGGGCACCAACAGGTTTTAATGGTCCTGACCAGCCTCATTTGGGACCTGCACATAACCCTGCCTATAAGCCTTATCTAAGCTCAGCCTGGGGCCTTCAATTCCTGCATGAGCTTTATCACAGGAGTGCCTGTCTCTGGCACTGCCTGTGCAGGACCCTGTTTCCTAGGGAGCTTATTTCCTGCATGGAGCCTATAGCCATACATTGTAGGCTCATCTCCAGCCCTGTCTCTGGTTCTGTCTTCCTCTGCTTCTGCCCAGGCTCCCTGGTTGGACCCTGGCTCCAGGTCATACTCTGTGACACGTTCTGCTGCGTGTTTTGTAGTAGTAAGACATTCTCCTGTGAGGTGGGACTATTTTAGGAGGTGATAGGGGAATGCAAAAAAAAATAAATTTTTTTATCTGCAGATTACTCAAATGTAATAGTTCCACACCTGAACAACTTAATCATAGACATATATCCCATGAACACAAATTTAAGTTGACAGAAATCAAGTTCTGCCAGAGCTGCTTTTGGTGCAGCATGTGAAAAATAGCCTTTAAATTTCAATAATGCAGTAAGTAGCACCAAGGCTTGCTTGACACTATGCCTAGCTAATTACTAGGACTGAAGACTAACCTAAAAACTCTTCTGTGAGAATCAGTTGTAATGTATGACAGTTGAAATAAATTTCTTAGCATTTCAAGTTGTTAAGCACTTATGTTCTGATGTACATATGTGTTCTTGCATCTGCAATATTAATTACCACTGGATGAGAGATTTCTATGAATTTAACAGTTGCTGAAGCATAACAGAGATATGTTGCTTATATCTTTATGCTATCAAAAACCTTAGTATGCACAATTTTTTTTGGCATAAGTACTCTTGCTGACATCTTCTTTCACTCTGGCAGTAGTTTGGGCAGGAGAACAATGTTAAACTGATATAATGGGGAATGGTTTGCCAGGTTATCTATGTTAGACCTTGGCTAGTGGGTATCTAGTCTCAGCCACTTCCTTTTGTTACTAGAAGGATCTTTTCAAGTGTTGTTTTTAGTTTATTGCTGGATTAAAACATAGCTGCTAAGAGTTCCAAAAATCCTTGAGCCTTTCTAGCAACTGCCGTGAAGCATGTCCTAAATTTCCAAAAGTTGTTCCTTTGACTGCTTTCAGTAGTGGCATCTGTGTTGGCTCAAGAGCAGCTTAGTTTCCTGGACTCGGTGATGATCAGAAGATCGTTACCGAGGTTGGCCTTAGCACTGCTCCAAAGGGTAGCTATACACTGGTATATGATGCAGTGTAAAAAGCTTTTATTTCTGTGTAGTTGTTTCTGTGTCATGTAGATATACCAGTTCATGGGAATCTTCATTCTAGAGTGAAAAAATGTATCTTCTAAGGATACAAAACCCCTGACTTTTACCCAAGAGGACCAGTTATCCATTCTTGACAGCTCACCACGTTATTTCCAATATATTTTGCTGAGTCTGGTATGGATCTGGTATAGATCTTAAAGGGTTGAATTCTTTCTCAATTAGGAGTTTTTAATGATTTGAGTCCTTGATGGGGTGAAAATTTTCAAGTCAGCCACCGGTAAAAGCTGCATGGTGAATCATAGACAAACTGCAATTTCTAGACAGACAGGTAAAGATATGGATATCTGCCTGAATGGGAAATTCTGCTGAGAGCTTATCTCCTCCCGTCTCTTCTATGAAAGCCTGCCAGTAACTTTAACAATGAAAGCTTTTTCTTCCAGCAATGAAGTCATAATACTATCCCCTGGCAAAAAAATTACCTTTTCCAGGTTATGAAAGCAATACTCAATAGTATTCTGCTAAGCTACTGAAGGGCTGGCATTGCAAAATTAAGGTGTAATAACTGATCAAGGTGTCTACCACATCCTGAACTGAATAAAAATGTTAGTTGTTTCTGTAGCTGGCTCACAAGCATGTGTGATCATGGGATTAGAGTAGAAAAATGTGAAATCAACGTCACTAGCACCTGTTTTAACACTGTTCATCTGGTATATTTGTATGAGATAACAAAGATGTAGCTGCAATTTAATGGAAAACTTTGCCTTCATGTTGCTTAAGTAATCTGTAGTGTTGCATCACCAAATGTCCCTATGATTCCCTTGCACGTGTGCTTCAAAGGTAATTTTCATATTTGGGTCTCTTTTCATTGAAGTGGAATTCAGTAAAAATGGTGCAGAAACTAACAACATGGAGATTGTGCTGCTGTTATACTTAACAAACTTTATTTGCCTTTTTCCCAAATCAAAAAGCTAGAGCACCTGTAATTGAAAGCATATGTTAATGATTGCTGGCAAGTTCTACTTTACATTCCTTTGGAGTGTATCCTTGGTTCCTGATGACTTTTTTGTCATCAACTCCCATGGAACTTGAAGAACTCTTGTGTAGTAGGCAAAACCCAATATAGAAACAACTGGGTATGTGCAGCTGAACTTTTATTTTAAGGCAAGGTATGATAGATAGCAAAAGCTTTTGAAGCTTTATCTTGCGTAATCAAAATAAGGTAAGACCAAAATCTTTTTTTCAAGTGCCAGAGATGCACTGACTTGCAGATATCTCTTGATCCTTTAGGGGCCTGGGTGGATTTTCTCTTTTTTTGTTGTTTTGTTTTCTTTCACAGACTCTTTAATCATAGCGCGTGTGACTAGGGTCTCAAGCATGTAATACAGAAGTGTTCCAATGCTTAGGAATTTTTAAGATCTTATCCATCTTTTGAAAAACTATTTAGGTCTGCCAACTCCTGGATTTTTCTTCCTTCGAGTTTTCTTTACAGTTAGTGGGGGGTCCAAAGCCATTTGGCTTTGTGTAATCTTTTCTTCAGAATTGGTAGGAACTAGTTAAGTTTTATGAGACTGAAACCTTGACCATATGTGAAATTAATGCCATACTTAAGGGAAGGACAGTGATAGAAAGTGGAGGTTGGTAGGAGCATCATAGAGCTTGGAGAGGTAGCCTGAAGATGGTAGGGTTGGAGGGGAAAAAAAGAGGACAAAAATAACATAAGAAAGGGAAGCATGAACTGTATTAACATCATAATAGATCTTCTGCCTCAGAGCTGTACTCAATTTATCATCAATTCTTCAACTTCTGTTCCAAACTGGCTGCACCCAACAAACTTGCCAAAAACCCTGCACATACCACACTGTAACTACTTGAAACACCACCAAGAAATCAGCATCTTCTAATCCCATTTGTTCACAACAAGCATTTTTGGTTTGTATTTCATGATCCGGGAGTAGATTTGTGTGTAGAGAAAGTACAAATAGGCAACCAGGTGAGAAAATAATTCTGTGCATTGCAGCTGTCATTGAGTAGGCAAAGCTTTGCTAGCATCACCAGAGCTTCACCAAGAGTTTGTTCAGCAACATTTAAAGAATAACATAGTCCCTCTAAAACTCTTTCCTCAGCTCTCCTCTTTCAGGCTGTGCAGTAGGTATTTGCAGCTCTTTTGGACGTACTGACCCTTTAGGGGTCAGTAATAAGGAACTATAACCTCTTTTCATTTGTTGTTACATAGGACAAGAGAGATTACTTAATATATTATATTAGATCTCAGTCTTGAATGTGAGGTGCTGAGTTTATTTTGTTGTTAATGGTAATTAATATCTGCAAATCTGGATCTGTAAAAATGATTACAGAGTCAGTGTACAAATTTAACTGGGCTTTGTGTGAAGGGTTTTGTCTTAGACCTAATATATCCAAGTATGTTCACTTCAACTGCCAGGTTTTACCTCCCAGCTCCTAGCAAACTTGAGAGTCAATAGCTAATTGCTTTAGTTCTAGTATTCTGCTGTAGTTTTTAACCACCTGCCCCTCCTTCTCCTGTCAAAAAAGTCTATTTTAAACTTGTTGATTATTTCCAGGAGAGGAGGATTGATCACAAATTTGTAAACATGATTTAATCAAAGGTTGAACTTACCTAAGGACAAAACAAAACTTGGGGCGTAGCGTTTCAACTGTACCGTGGGCATTAATTCAGAGAAGTGTTTTTTCTTTAATCTTTCTTGCCTTGACATGTGTCTCATTTTTCCACCATCCTTTTTTTTAATGCTGATATACCCTTATATGCAATATAGTAAGTTGTTATTATGTTGAAGCTCTGATGAAAGGAAGTTATGCATAAAACAATCTGTTTTGGCAGGAGTGTGTGCCAAAAGTAGGCCCTCCCTTGATGTGTCAATGCAGGAATAAACACAGGCGGGACTAAAAATGCTGGAGGAACAAATAGAAATAGGGATTCGATATGGCAACACTAGAAGTTTACAAATAGTTTATATTAAGTAAACATTAAGACTGGAAACTTAAACAAACATGAAGTTCCCTGGGCACATGAAAGCCCTCACTGTAAGACTTAAAATAAACCAGAAGATATGAAACTCAAGTGATGAGGTGATTGTTTCTCCTTCCAAGTTTGCTATCTTGAAGGGCCTTAAGACTCCTTCACATTGCAACAGCAGCTTCACAGATTCCATTTGGCCTGTAATGATAATGTTGTCTTGACCAGCCATGGAAGAAGCTTTTTGCTTTGTGGAGTACTTGGAGGACATCTCTTTTGGCTGGCTATTTCATATCACGTGAGCGTGCCTGCAAGTCAAACTTTGAACTGTTACAGGCATAGCTTCCTGAGACTGACTTGTATCTATCTAGTAGGAGTGTCTGGTCATGTAAAAGAGAAATAGCTTCCTGAGAAAGATAATGCCTTGGATCACTCAAGGCTCTTGTTCCCCAGAACAATTAATATGCCTGTAGAAATACTAGAGCAGGAGGTCAGCATTGAGTTGATCACTTATTAATCTGCAGCAACCAAGGCTAAAACTTAGAATATTTACAAGATGAATAGGCTTGTCTACTTCATGCTTCACTATTTTTAAGCATATGACAAATTCTCTCCAGAACTGTGGAGCCTTGTTCTGGCACGTGCTGTAGCACAAAACAGTGCTTCTTGCTGTTGCTCATGTCAGGTTACAACATGTTCAGTATAAGGTGTCAGGGAAGCTGACCAGGTGAATTCCAAGTCTGTGCTGAAGGGTTTTAAGTAAATCTCAATACCAGTTCTAGTCCTCTAAATGCTTCTTTCATTATCCATTAATATAAACTGTATGAAAACCACAGAAATTACTCATGATTTCAGTATTACAGTTATATGGATTATATCAGTAACTGTAAGGTATAGTCTATAGGATCAAACGGTTTATTTCTGTATTGGGTTATATCTCTTCCAAGAATTAGAAAGCACTTTCTGTTGGGGACCCAGTTATGAACTTGAAGTTATCCTGCAGTAGATGGAGTACTTCCATCCTGAGTTCTGTGAGGATGCTCTCTTGTATAGTGATAGGAAATGGAGCTTTTGTTTGAAGTCTAACAAATTGATTTTTGATAAGGATTAACAAATCTGGCCAAAAATATGATCATACAATGTGTGTGATAGTATTGTTGGTTAATCCTGATATTCCAGTAATTGATTTGTACTGAAAGCTGGTTAAATATACTTGTATAAAAAACCCCAAATAATTTTGTTCATCTTCCTTTCTTGAAATTCCATCTGTAGCTTTCCTGGAGTTGCTGGGATTAAAAGATCAAGAATCATTTTTTTTAGGGAAAACTGTTGGCCTTTATGGCTTGGGTTAAAACTTAAATGTGAATCTAGTTTAGTGTGATGATACAGAATGAAGTCAGATGAAAATATACTCTAAAGTTATGAAAAACCAATGGTGTCAGATCAGAATCACTCTGTAATCTGAGCCATGAAAGTAATCTTGAGTTTAGGAAGCAGTTAGGGCTAGTGATGGTCCATGTTTCCATGGGGTATGTGTAATACAGTTTGACATAACTTGGCAACTGCTGGATTTGTGTGGAGCAGCGTGTTGTGTTTTAGCTGATCTATATTAGAAGACTTGGTCATACAGTGGGGATAATGTGTTGGGAGAGCTCTTCCATGTGAAAACAGTTAAAAGACTGTTTTGAATTAAATCCAAGCAAAGAGAAGCAATTTCGAGGTATCTTTTTCTGCGTAAAGATGTAGTGCTTTCACTTGATGCCCACGGGATATAGAAAACCTTAATTTGCCCCATGAATATCCAGAGGATTATTATGTGTCCTATAGAATGTGTGTTTCAAGTGACACTGACTTCAAATGTTGTACACCAAAAAATCTTTTTTAGAAGAGAAGGTGTTAACTGAAAATGTTTGGACATAAAAATCAGAGTTCTGGCTTCTGCATGTACACTGCTTGTTCAGTGATGTAACGTGACTGACCTAGATAACTTCACTTCCAGGATAAACCTCATGGAATGACTTCACTCATTTCCCTATTGTTTTGAACAGTTTAACCTGTATTCTCTCTGGTGTGGCTGCTGCTTGTTAGCCTTTTTGGGAAGACAAGTATGGAAAGTAGCATGTGACTGCATGTGACCATCAACTTGGCTCTTTTCTCTTGCAGATCCATTTTTACTAAATGGTTGCAGATGTCTAATAGGGAACTCATCTCGGTGGATTGAGGAATTTATAGAACTGACATGGTTTTTTCCCTGGGGCCAGCAGTGGATGGAGGGGGAGTGAAAAAGTTTTGCCTTTTGTCCTACATATCTGTTTCTAAGATAGGATTTAAGCCTACTACTCACTGATGCTCTTGAGAGGAATGTTTAAGACATTCTCACCTGTATTGCTTCTAGGGTAATTACATGTTTAGGAAATGAAACAGTCTGTTTGGCTAATTTAGCTGCATGGATTATAGATCCTCAGGTTACTTCTCTTTGAAAGCAACTGTTGGCTTAGGTGCTCTCCTACTTGAGAAATTCTTGTATTGCTTTCAATAGTGTCTGTGCAACCTATTACACATAAAACAACAGAAACTTCACCCGTGTAAGTTTCCCGTGCATGTACCAGAATTTTAATTGAGCTGGTCTTGTCCTGCATAACAGGGAAACTGATACACTGTGACCTTACACACTTTCATGTTTAACACATGAAAGCTCTCTCCCTGAAGAAAACTATGTTTCTCAAATGAGATCAACAAGAACTACTGCTGAAGAGGGCCCTAAGGATGGATCAAGCAAGGCAGCAATGTACCTTCAGAATGTTTTACAGTGTGACCATCCTCCCACCACTTAATTGCTAAAAATAAAGTAAAATTTTTCTGGTTCAAGGTCTTATCAGAGCTAATTTGCAACTATAAACAGAGATTGCCCTTTTTGATTTCTGCTACATCAAGGGAAATACAATAGCACACTATAATTTATTAAGAAAAAGGATGGCATCAAAGTTGCTATTATCTTTATAGTTGGAACAATGTTTAGGCCACACAGTTTTTGGCTCACTGGATTGAAAGTGAGATGACTCATAAAATCTTAGCCTTAGGAGTCTTATTCATTCTGATAAAAGGTAATTTAATTAACTCAAATATCTCAAAAATAATGAAAACCAAAAAATTTATTTGAATTACCACTCCTGTAACTGACTCAGAGTAGAAACAAGCATAGTCAGTTCCATTGCAAGATGAAACAAGTTGGCCTGTGCTTTCACAGAAAGTGGGCATTTACAGTAATGATGAGAATCTGTTAGCAAAATAACTATCCAAAATTTATCTGCTGCTGATAGTGAGAAAGAAATAATGCACCTGTTACAGAATCTGTTATAATATTTTTATCTGTGTATATCACATGGCACGAATGAGGCTTTTAGAGCAGTTAAATTAGCTATTGACCTAAGAACTGACCAGGCAGATTTACCAGATATGGTTGAACAGATATTCCTGTAACTGAGATATCCAACCTGCTGGGTATTGATCTACTTGATTCCCAGGACTTTCTGTTTCTGATGAAACTAGTAGTGGTTAAGGGAGGTATGAGATCTGGGATATGGAAGAATGTGTTTGCTTTGCTGCAGTCATGAAGTCTAATGCAAGTTAGTCTTTCAAACACCCACAAATTGGAAGTTGCTGATGCTTCACTATACTTCTACATATAGAAAGGTAATTTTCAACTGTGGAAAGAAAGTCTGTGATCTTTGTACTTTAGGTTTGATAAGTTGATTTAAAATACTCAAAACAGATTTGGTTGGAGGACTGAAGTGTGTGCTTTTCCAGAAGTATCAAGCATAATAAAATCTAGACAGATGAAGTCACAGGCAGATAGCAGTTGGATATCTGCTGGGTGTTTGAATCATAATACCAGCTCCAGTTGTTCCTGTTCACCAGAAAATTGGCTGTTAGTTGATGTTACTGTGAGATTTATTTTTTTTAAAGCCACACCATTTTAACCTTACTTAAGCATTGAAGTGTACTGAATATACAGTACTTCCGTGTGTAACTCAAGGTGTTAAAATGTACTTTGTGGGAAGTCTCATCTCCCCTCTCAAAAAACCAAACCAAAACCAACTCTAAACAAACAAACAAAAAAAAACACCCACAGGAAAAGAGGAAATAATTTTAGTGGTAGAAGACAGAGGGTAAACCCAACATTGTCTGGAAAAGTAGCAGTTGGAAGGTCTTTATCTTCATAAGAGTGATAAAGTATCATCTATCCTAATGCCCTTTTCTGTTACTTCTGTCACTTAATTTTCACCAATCTTAAAACAAAATAACTCCAAAACAAGACAGATCCATCGGGCTTACAGCACAGGAAGTTAGCTTTGTGTCTTGCCAGCTGCAATTGAGGGATGTGCATGTTGCAGTTGGTAAAAGTATTACATCTATTTAATGAGTTGTAGTTTAATTCCATTAGCTGTTCTTTAGCTATTAATATAGGACAGGAAGCTAACCAGCCCTGATGCTGAGTTGGAGAACTGTACAAATAATGTGGATTTTAAAAAGAATTAGTTGCAGTTGTTTTTATGAGAGTGGGTCCCTGTGAACTACACAAGTCATCACTTCAGTTAATTTTGCAAGGACCAAACCATTATCTTTTGTATTGATCCATTGACTACAGCACTGCTAGAAAACAAATTTTAACAGTTCAGTTGCAGAAATGTTAGAAGCAGTTACTGGCTTTTTGATTTAGCAAGTAAACACTCTTCATTTTTACTGTGTCCCTTGTTTGGGTACACAGTAATCTAGGGGTTTGACTATGTTGTAAAACTGCTGTACTAGATATTGACTGAGCAATATTTTCTCTTTTTGTTTGCTACACCATTACCAAGATTAATTTGTATTTGTCCAAACTCCGGGTAAGCACTGATTTAGAGAAAAAGAGACCTTTTCTTTCTCCAAACATCATTTACCCAGAATCACAGAATATCAGGAGCTGGAAGAGACCTCCAAAGATAATCCAGTCCAACCCCCCTGCCTGAGCGGGATACTCCAGACTAGATCACATAGGAATGTGTCCAGAAATACATGCTGCAGGTAGAAATATTGAAAAAAAAAAAAACAAAACAAAACACCAAAACCCCAAACAAACAAAAAAACAAAAAAAAACCCACCTAAAAATGGTAAAAAGAACTGGTGAAAAAACAAGGAACTGCAAGGTAATACAAAAAATTTTTGTGTCTAATAGGGAGAGTTTACCATGGTTTCATAGTGTTGGAGGTGCTTATCATTTTCCATGCTAAGAAACAGGTTGTTCTGATAAATGAAATTATAGTAGTGGTTATTTGCTTTGGTTTAGATACGTTGACTTCAGAGGTTGTTGGAAAGGAAATATGTTGCATTGTCAGAAATTTATTTTCTACTTCTTTCTGACTTCGTGGCCCTTTGGGAGAAGGGAGACACTTCCATTCGTGTGGAAGGTCTGAGCTGATAAAAACATCTGAAGCACTTGAAAACTGTATAGCGGGGTTCGTTGTAACACAGGGTCACCCATCACAACCCTCAACCTCCCGTGTTGCCTACATGAGCAATGTGAGGTGCTTAGTTTGCTCTCAGTTTCTATGAACTGCGTTAGGTAAGGACAATTTTAGTGTTTTATTCAAGGGTAGTCATTTAGAGCTTGATGATCAGCAACATTGCAGGAAAGGAAATATGTTGATGTCACAGTAAAACTCTTCAACAGCAATCAAGTTGGAGTGTTTCACTACTGGAGTTTGTGTGCAGGCAGAGGAAGTGTGGTAAAGTCAAATGGACAGAAAAATGCATAGGAGTTAGTAACTATGGAATTTAAAGATTTTAATGTCATCTGGTTCTGCTCCCTTCATACCTGTCTTTCTAAAGGAGTCCAAAAGTTATTTACACCCTCCCCACCCAAGTCCACGTGACACTATGCTTTGTAACATTAGTGGATTGCTGCTGTTAATTCATAGCTCTGTAGGAGAGTCATTTATATTAATTCAATACTGAAAAGTTACAAAGCCTTATTCCTGCAAGTCTGAAACTCCTTTGATAGGTCTTGGAAATGAATCTCTGTTAACTCCAAAAATAAATATGTGGAGCCAATTCACCACAGTGCTCTGATTGTTGAGCACTTAGTTATCAGTCTTTACTGTTGTTTAGGGTAGCTGAATTCTGGGGTGCATGTTGAGAAAGTTGACTTGACTTAGTTGCTCCGAAAAAATACAAATATTTGCATGACTTACTGCATACATTGAATAGAATCCTAAATGTCTTCCTTGTGTCCTCAAAAGTGCTATTGACTACAGTGATTACTTTGCATTACAATACAAAGATGAATCTTTTTCACTCAAAATGAACTTATGTCCACAATTGTAATGCAATAAAATTCTGATTTCTAACTGTAAAGAAAATGGAGCTTTATTGCCTGCTACCATTGTATTCATATAACTGAAACTTCTTCATGGGAGGGCTGAGCTTTCATAACCTGCCTTCTTGTCTTGTGCGCTGACAGATGTTTCTTCTTTTTCTCCTCCCAACTTTGATAGCATCTGTACATGCCCTTGTTGTACATTTAGGTTTCCACACAGTATGTGAAGGTGGAACTGAACTGAGAGGGCTGGAGCACCTCTCCTCTGAGGACAGGCTGGGAGG
This sequence comes from Heliornis fulica, assembly GCA_013399135.1. NCBI lineage: Eukaryota > Metazoa > Chordata > Aves > Gruiformes > Heliornithidae > Heliornis > Heliornis fulica. The sequence continues at coordinate 59,222 of VXBZ01010664.1, forward strand.
AGAGTTGGGTTTGCTCAGGCTGGAGAAGAGAAGGCTCCAGGGACATCTTACAGCAGCCTCCTGTTACCAAACAGGGCTTCAGGAAAGCTGGAGAGGGACAGGATACAAGGGCAGGGAGTGATAGGATCAGTGGGAATGGCTTTAAACTAAGAGGGTAGATGTAGGTTACACATCAGGAGGAAATTCTTCATGGGGAAGGTGGGGAGGCTTTAGCACAGGGTGCCCAGAGAAGCTGTGGCTGCCCCTGGATCACTGGCAGGGTTCAAGGTCAGGTTGGATGGGGCTTTGGGCACCCTGGGCTAGTGGAGGTTATTGCTGCCCGTGGCAGGGGGTGAAACTGGATGGACTTTACAGTTGCTTCCAACCTAAACCCGTTCTGTGATTCTGTGAACCTTCTGTTTGGCTGTTGTGCTGTATCTCTGCATGCTTAAATGCCTGTATTTTATCTTTGTGAAAAATGGTGTTGATCTAGAAGCATTTTTGTTTACTTGATGCTAATGGGAGCTTAAAAATGTTACCATAGGAAGAGGTTCTCTATAACTATCAGGGAAATTTATGAACTGTTAAGCCTAGTTCTCATATTTAAAGGAATGAGAAACTGTAAGTCTCAACAGCTGCTGAGTTCAGGCAATTGGGTAAAATATAAAAAGCTACGTTAATATATGTGCTGTGGGCAAACTATGCCCATATATCTCCAAAATGTTTTTTTTTCTGAAATTTCATTTTCTCAGTCACAACCAAACCCCATTGCACATTAGCCCATTTCTAAGGAAGCATTTTGGAACTCTATCACATGCACTGCAATGACAATTACAGTGTTGCCAACTCCCATTTCATAGCAGTGTTTGATCAAGTGATTCTCCAGGGAGCCTCTTGCTGATGGCTCTGGACAATATCCTTGGATTTCAGCACCGAGCTCTGGCTATGCTCCTCTGCAGAAGTCATTTGCAATAGGCTCTTCCTTCATCACCTACAGCAAACCAGCCTGCCTTCAGAATTTTGGCGGTGCTTCATCTTTGTGTCTGTTTGTTTTCGTGCGGTCTGCCACTTCAATGCATAGCAGCTCATAAAATACCAGAGATGACAGGAAGAAAAATGCTGTATCAGAGAGGTAGGTGGACTTCCCAACAAAAGTTGAAAAACTAACTTGAGCAGATCCTAAACTAAACATACATAACTGCCAACAGCAAGTTGAACAAACACCAGGGAACTGGGCTATGTTACTGGAAGCTGAACTTTTTCTTTGGCTGTTTCTTAGAAAGCGTATTGGAGGCACGGTCATGTTAGGTGCAACCAGGTATGTATCTCACCTCTCCAGAACACTGAAGAAACGGGCTGGGTGTTCAAACATCACGGCACTTGGATTTAGAGAACATGAAGGTCCTAGTTCACTGAACTGTGTACATCCTGTGGCTCCTTACAGGGGGTGGAAGAACTGTGTCTTTGTGAATTTGAATACCCAGCAAAGATATCTTCATTTGACCTTTTTCTTTTTTAAATAAAAAAATCACATCCTAATGTGCAAGACAAAATCAAGACATTTTTAAAGCAATTTATATCAAGAATATCATAGAACTTCCAGGTAAATGTTGACTGATGAAATATAGAAATTTTGTAACTATAAGAAGATATGAAAGGCAACAGAAATGGCAAACTTTTTATTTTTGGCTTTTGTGGATTGGTCTCATCCTGCTTCACTTTGCATCCAAAGTGAAGTCTGTCAAAATAGCAAAACCAACCATTTGCTCTTTGTAGCTTCAGAGTCATAATTGATTTTTACTTCAAAGAAAAAAGAGGTTCTGTATAACATTAAGGTTACAGAACAACTTTTTTTACTGTCACAAGCATCTGCAAAAAATCACTGCAAGGTAGGCAATGAAGAAGTTATTTTCTGCAGTTATGCCACATTTCTATAAACACAAGTTTTTGTACATTCCAAACTGGAACTTTGTTGGTCTCCTTGAAGTTCTTCATTACTTGAGTTTCTCATAGTTTTTTCTTGAAGTTTCCACCTGTGTAGTGAATGGATTGCTTCTGATTTAGAGCTCTGATACCGGGTTTTGTCTCTTATGTATATCAAGTGATGTGATTTCTTTTCCTGAGCATGTTTTTAATATTTAATGTTTATATAAATATAATATTTTTAATAAACTCCTAAAGCTATATAATTAGGAATTTTAAGATAAAATTGTGTTGGATCTAATATGAACTGTAATGATTCATATTGACTGCTGTATTAGTTCATGATAGATTTTATGCAGGGGCTATACTTTGGAAGCATCTGTGTTTGTACTGTTTCATTTATGAATGAATTTGCAAACTCACTTGGAGGTGCAAGTCACTTGAAGGTTCTTCATGTTGTTTTGCTGCAAACAGAGAATTTATGTTGGGGAACATATTTTCTCACGAATTCCTGCTTTTTTGGTTTTGGGGTTTTTTTTTGTTTTGTTTTTTGTTAGTGTTATGTGCCAGCTCCTTGAGTGGTCTGTGTAGCCTCTGAGGAAGCAGCTCTGCTGCCTCTGGACCATTACTGCATTATCTTGCTGTAGATTCTGCAAAGGCAACAAAATATTTAGGTTTGAAAGTTTGGGAAGTATCATAGGAATGGAATGCCTTATTTCATGTTAAATGGGGGGAATTTATTTTTAATAGTAAATACTAAATCAAAAGTTAAAACCTGGGACTTAGTAGTTGAGGGTCACTATTGAAGTTAAGTTGAATCAAACACAAGTGCAGCCACCTGTGTATTAAATGTCCATCGAGAAAACCGCTCAGAAACCTTACTCTGGTGGCTGAGGTTCTGTTCCTAAGAAACACTTCTGCTCTAAGTGACTCAAATGCAATGGGAAAAGATAGGTGGGTTAAGGAGTTACTTTGAGATAACCTTGGGGTCGAGAACAGTCCAGACTATTGGTTTTGAGGAATCAGAAATTGTGAGTCATCAGGATACAAATTGATCCAGCTCTGTTTTCTTGAGGTCTACCTGTACCATAGCAGATAGAGACACAGAGGTGAAGTCTGTAAGAGGAATCCCACCATTTTAGAAATTAGCAAAGCTGAGATCAAACTTCTGTGCCATGTCCTATGATTGTGATCTGCTTCAGATGGACCTTAATCCCTGGGGTTTCCAACTAACTGAGCTGGTGAAAATGCACATCTGCTTTGCAGAGGAGTGGTGCTGGTGCAGCTCTCCTTGCATCGGTGGCAAATTGTCTTCCACGTGGAGTACAGGCAGTTGATGTGCCTGTGCCGCCTGCGCCTTCCTGCGCCGTTGTGAGCAGGACTGCTGGGTTCTTACTTCAACAAGGCCACCTAGTGATGGAATCCCAGCAGTAGCTGTGCGCTGCCGTTTCAAACACAGGGGTTTTTTCAAGATGTACTCATTTTTCCGTTATAGTGTAGTTTACATTACCTTGCACTTCAACTAACACTTTAGCAACAAATATTCAAATTTGGGTTCGTCCACCCTCAAGTTTAGTATGATGTTAAATATGTGAGGAATCATTCAACCTAGAGAATTAAAAACTATGCAGTGGAATTAAATAACTTCTATGTGTCCTTTGTCATTTCCTCTGTATGTATGCAAATAATGTCAATAATGGCCACTACTTTATGGCTTATATGTTCTTCTCTTCTGAAACTGTTTGAGGTTTTTTTTCCAATTTGTTTTGCATGTTCAGCAAGGGCCTCCCCTGTAGACAGGCATATATTTTAGTGATGGATTCTCATCCTCCCTGTGCATTAGTATTTATATCTTCTTCTGGGTCAGATGAATGATGGCTTAGTTGCTCCTGTGGTTTTGCACAGATGAAGCAAAGTGGGGGAAATATATATATTCTATAGCCAGAACCCAATTTTATCTGGGATATAGAAGCCACTGGTGCCATGCTGCCAGCATCTGTGGTTTACACTAACCTTCATCATCTTTGCAAGATACAAAGTTGTAGAACTTCACATAACTGTGTTAGAAGAGAAGAGATGGCCAAGCTGGGAACTGCTTTATTCTGGGAGGTTTATACTGAGCACTGTCACCAAGTCACTTAGTAGAATTTGTGTGATTTACCATTTTGACTGCTATGAAAAGTTCTCAAGCTGCCCTTGTGATGTCTTTGTTCTCTGCCCTCTTATTTCCTGGATATTTTACACGTGGACATAAGGTTTTAATATTTTGCAGCTCAGGATTCAAACTTAGTTTGAAGTGCAGACTCAGCTGAGTGTATTCCTTTTACTCCAGTCAAATCCAGGAAAAAATATATGCCCTCCTCTGCCACTTCTTGAGATAGGAGCAGGAGCTGCAGTCCCCCATACTCTGGAAAACCTGCTTTCAGCTGCACTGCTAGTGCTTACATGCACAACTCAAATGTCACTCGCTGAAGGAGGCTGACACCTGAGCAGTAAAAAAATTTCTTGAGCCAGAGGAGTTTTCAAGTCTCTGATGAAACCAGAAATCAAAAATAGTGATAGATGGAGCTTGAGATGGCTAAAAATGCAACATAACTTATTTTTTAGCCAGAGATAGCAGGTTGCTGGTTACTCTGTGATCTAATACCCTATTACTGTACACTGGTATCTGTATACAAACCAGCTAGCACAGTGCTATGCTTCACTGGCAGGTATGACTACAAGGGGCAGCTGTGAACAAGTGGCTGGTGCAATACCAATGTGAAAACATTTTTAATGGAAATTGTGCTTTACTGAGGTCATATGGAGAACTGAGTCTTACTTTGGCTATTCTTGAATTTGTAATTGAGGGGGTTTAAAAGTGATTTGGCTTTTCAAACTTTCTGTAAATGGTGTTGTGTTAAGATTTCAAGAGAAAACTAATGAGTGTTTTAGAGGGTCACTAATGTTTTCAGTAGAGCTCATCTTAGTCTCTTTATAGTTGGCAAAACCAGTGTGTTGTACAATCATGTCAAGCACAGTGATTGATAGTGGGGCTAAAAAATTAACTTCCTGGAGCAGGGAAGAATGACAATTTTTATCCAACTTCATTAATTTTTTTTTGTCATATCAAAGAATAGATTTTAAATGAGGGGAGGAATAGTTTAAATCAATAAGGATTAAGAAATTCACATGCTTCACTGTAAGAATTCTCCAGTGAGCACAAATGTGAAGACTCACTGTTCTCTGGATGACTATCTAGTACTAAAGCCCATCCATGGGCAGTACACTTGAAAGAGGTTTTAAACAGGAGTCTCACAATAAGCTAGTCAACTCCCCTCCAGGCAGGCTCTTTGGTAGAAGTACTTTAGTGAATAGGTGGAAGGAAGCCCATTAATTACTGCTTTGGTGTATTTGGTATGATGATACTTTCTTGGTACCAAGATGAACACAATTTTCTTGAAGATAATCAGATACCATGTCACAGGCCCAGGATGCTTGAATAGATGGCATGAATTAATGTCTAAACCAGAGTAAAACAGAAATGTAGTTCAGTTGGTGGTACTTCTTTTCCAATATGTAACTGTATAGTGCCCTGAAATTAGTGTAGGGTGAGCCACTGTTGTGGTGCCAGTGAGTGGTGGTTATCCCGTGGCTCTATCCTGCAAAGTGGAGAGTCAAGAGTGGTCGGGCTCCAAGTCACGCTAATAGCCACAGGCCATTCTTTTTCAGCAGAGAGGCTGATCCTGTCTTAATAGAAGCAATATTTTATTTCCACATAATCATAATAAAACTGCATCTATCTTAAGTTTCTTGTGGTAATAAATCATAGCCGTTTTTAAAATGGAATGGTTGTTGTATTGGTAACAGCAATATCTTCTTTTATCTTTTAGATGAGAAACAATTAAAAGAGAAAAGAAACTCACTGCATTTCCCCTCATTCCATCATTGCCACTGTCCTCAGACATGCAGATTCTTTAAATGCAGCTCTGCAGAGTGGTAATCCAGAGTGAGCCTGCTCAGCTCTGTCAGTAAGATTGTTGTTTGACACGTACAGGAGGCTCATCTCTCAAGCTTTATTACAATTGCAATTTTCTTGTTGCTCAAAGCTGCTAGTCACTTAGTGGTTTTGCTGTGGTTAGAGCATCTGGGAGGCTGAAGGTAAGTGTAGGCACTAATGGTGTGTTTCCTAGCACCCAGCATCCACACTATCTATTTACATACTCTTTTTGAAGATGCTTAATGCCTCTTTAATTCTTTGCTTTGAGAAAAGATGCATTTACAGGTGAGACATGTAATGCTATGACAGTTGCTAGGAGGAAGACAGTGTCCTTTTTCCTTACCTCCCAGCAGTGCTGGGATGCTAGAAGTGCTGTCCCTCTCAAGCAAACTGAAGGGGTTTTCTGAAACCCTTAGATCTTTATTATATAGGGCTTTCTGTGTTTGTATGATCACAGGAAGTTCAACCAGGGTGTCTTCTGACTAATTTTGTTGAAGACACAAAGTTCTTGAAGTGTCTCTAAAGCTGGAAAACTCTATAGATAATGACAATGGCTTAGCAGAAATAGCACCGGGTCGATTAGAATAAGGGATGCCTTAAAAGAAAATAAAAATATGTTAGAGAAGCTTTTGGCTTAGATTTCTCTGGGAGTAGTAGGGGAAATCCTGCTGTCCTCTGAACCTCTCGTCATGGCAGTCTGTGTTTGTGGACTGAAGGCAGGCTAGCTGCTGCAATCAGCAGCAACGCGCGTTCTGCTGGCATACAGTCCGCTGCTTTCCCACTAAACTAAGAAGATATCCCTTATTTTTTCTGTTCCTGCATTATGATGTGGTATAATCATGCTCAGTATGAATACTGCTAAACATCTAGAGATTTGATGCTATTTTCAGTACTAAAAATTGGCCATATACATTAACAGTTTTGCTTCATAGTTTTTTAAGGCTGATCTCAGTCCCTAAATCAAAGGCTGCTGAATACTTAATGAAATGAAGAGATTATCTAAAACTAAGTGAGGTTTTTATATACATTTACATTTCATGGCATTGAGCTAGCAGAGGCAACCTTATATTTGAGTCTTTCGCAATATCTGCTTTTAATCATGGGCATTCAAGTACGATTCAGAAGATAGGAAGTTGTGAGTTACGTAGTCAATGGATAGAGGCACTTCCATTTTCAACCTGATGTCTGTGTTCTGGCTGATCCTGTGGATGCCAATTAATCCTTCAGCTTGCTGTCTGAGCAGATATCTATAATCTCTGGTGTGCTGAATGGAAGCTATGTAGCTGTGGTTAGTATACAGCTGGATTCGAATAATTCTGCTGAGGGTCTGGGCCTGTTAGCTGAGCTCAGTATTGTATTAACTGTGGTTACACAGCTTTTGGTTGGCTCCAAATATAAGCCAAACTCAGCAGAAGGCTAGATATATGCTGAGACAGTTTGATCTTTTGGGAGTGAAACCTCTAAATAAATTTGTTCATCTGGGACTAGTTAAACAGGTTGGCAAAAGTATATAGGTGTCCAGAGGTAGGTAGGTTTCTAATTAACTTTATGAATATAGAATTTCCTATATTGGAAGTTAAATCCTTAGCAGTGTTCAAGAAAACTGTACAGGCACCACTCTGACAGCTCAGCTCTGGTATGCTGTAGTTGTCTTGTATGAGAGCTGACATGCTGGAACCAAGTTTATTTTAGTATAATAGCTGTATGTGAATGACACACAACTCTGGGTTGCTGTGGAATAGAAGACTGACATAATAACAGCACATAGAGAACAGTGAGAATGATGAGCTTTGAAGTTTTTGTAAGCATGTGAGCAATATTTTGAAAAGTCAGTTTAGTACTCTACTGAATATTGATATTAGTAGCATTACTTTAGATCATTGGATTTATTCAAGTGACAAATTATTTCCTCCTTATAGGTTACCCTAGCAAAAACCCCAACTAAACTATGTCTCCGTCTTTGAAATTTTTAAGTCAAATAGTTCAGTGGTTCTATACTTTTACCAGTTCAATTTTTTATAATTAAGGTAAATAAAAAGCAAAAATGTTTTCATGAGACCTATTGTAATGACTGGAATACCCCAAACTATGGCGAATTTAAATGTCACCATGGCCACAGTGTGAGACAGCTAAAGCTGATCAAATTTAACTTAACACAGACATATGCAGACAAAAAGACATGAATTATGGGCGTACTCACTGGGGTGCAAACTTTGCTGTGAAATTCTTCACTGACTGGAAGATGCAAATAGATTTTACATTTGGGAAAGAAAAAGCTAAATCCCCCAGCCATGTCACAGAGGGGACTTTGCCAAGCACTAAAGCACCTCAGCTGTGTATCGGGGCTGCTGACTGTCTTGAAAGTTACTTCAGATCCAGTTTCTAAGCATCTTGAGTAGAGATTGGAATGCCTCTCAAATGTGGCCTGTAGGAGAACATTTAAACATACTACTTCATTTCCTGTGTACCAGTGCTGCTGTGTGAATTGAAAGATCTGAATTTTCATCAGGGTTGTAGGTTAATGTGTTCTTGTTAAATCACCTTCCATTTTATCCAGTTTGTATGCTGAGCTCTGGTGACCAAGAAACAACAACTTGGTTTCTTTGTACTACTTGGCAGGTGAGAAATGGCAACTAATTTAAAATACATTGTTATTATTATTACTATTATATTAATAACTACTAAAATAATAACATCAGTAGATGCATTAATTGAATTTTATGAATCTACTGGTATTATCTATTCTTCATGTTAAATATTTAAGCTTTATCAACTAAGAGACTGAAAGGTTTTTATGATGTCTTGTCTGATATGTATTGCTTTCTAGCTTTCATTTTCTTCTGATGATGGAAAACTATTCAATTCTTCTGAGTGCAGATATTAATGATTTCATCGTGTCCTGTCAGAAGAGATATATTATGTATAAGTCTACTTGCATGATGGGCAGTATGGCACTTCAGCAGAGTTGTAACTTTGGAACAATATTGCCATTCAGCAAATTAGTTACTAGCATAGTAGAATGGATCTTGCAGTGTAGTGCAGATCAGGTTTCAAAAGACTACTGAAATTCTTTACCTTGGGATTTGGTAGGCCATGCCAATAGGAAGCTAGCAATTTCACAGTCAAGGCCAATGCCTTGTAAAGTAACATGTATTTATGTTATTAAAAGCGTATCAAATCTTTGCATTCTTTATCCAAAGGTTGTACTTATTCTCTTGTTTTGCCCATGCAAAAAAGGAAAGTCTGGGCAGTGACTAAGTTTTGTTGCTATGTTCTCTGAAGTTCTGGGCCTTGAAACTTTGAAGTGGAAGTTTGGCTCACCATTTGTTCAAACTTCTGTCTCAAAAGATTTTATTGCAATCATAATTAATGTCAATTGTGCACTAAAACTTTGTAAAATGACTATTACAACACAATAAAAAATAACCAAACTCAACCATTTCTGATGGAAAAACCAGATTCTGCTTAAGGGACAACAGATGTTTTTTCATCTACCCTAATTTTAATATTTTGTAATACCCTTGGAGGAATGAACTACATGTTGAATGTTTTATCTGCCACAGATGAAAAATTGCTTTGAAACTGTGCCAGGAAAATACAAAACTAAGTTTTTAAAACACAGATTCCATAGGTAAAAACTACATGGGGCAGCTGTGGTTTTGGACTCTGCTTTATTCCAGTTTGATTTTACTTTTTCAGCTGAGCATAACTGTACACAGTACCACATGGGGGGTCTGCTTCCGCCTTTTATCTCGGTAAGTTTAGGTAGGTTTTTCTAAACTTAAAATGCAAACACAAAGTTTCATAAAACTACAAAGTCACTTCAAATGTTGGCCAAATTTTCTTTGATAGCATACTGTGGATGTTAGAATAAAATGAGTTATTGAAATTTTATCACCATATTAATAATAAAAATGATCCAGAGAGACAAATCAGTATTTTAAGACCGTTGAAATACATTTAAGAATTTATGTCTATTAAATTCATACTGGCATCAGCATGAAATCTTTAAGATTGTGGTCTTTCACTTATGAATACTGTTTAGTGACATAATATAGGAAAAAATCATAACTGATGAGGGTAAAAAAATTTCTCTTGTGGAATACTGTTTAAAAAAAATAATTGAAGGTTGTAGTAGCACAAATGTAGTAACTACAAGTTATGATGTTCTAAAAATAATTTAATTAATAAGCCAATTTTAATAATAACTGTTAATCGTGTAATATTCAGTTTTAGCACTGTTAATCAAACAATAATTCAATTTAAAAACCTCAGTAACCTCACAAGGAACTTGTAAAAAATGTGATGGATGAACCATTTGACATAATACCAGTGATGAGGGTGACAAATGGTATGTAATTCCTTCCTCATGCTCAGAGTGGGAACTTGCTTCTGTATTTCCTCCTCCACCCCACCCAACCCTGCTTGAAAAAAAAGTCCCAAAACATTCTGGACAGTTCCAGTTCAGAAGAGATCTGTGCCTTATGGCCAGTTCACGTTTCTGCTCTACCAGGCATCAGACTAGTTTCCATCTGGACATTTTAGCAGGACTATCCTGTTGCAGTCCTTTCTGTAGAGCCACTGTTGGTTTTCCTTTTTTTTCTGGGTTGGTTGGTTTGTTTAATTTAGAAACACACTAGTAAAGAAGAGCATTACATGACTTTATTTAAGGACAGGCTCCTGTAATGTGTAGACTCATCAGGAAATGCACAACTGAAATCTTTCTCTGAAGGAGGCTCTGTGTGAAGTCAGCAATACCAGACAACACGAGGCTCAGCTAATAACACATTACAGAGGTATGGCAGATACTTGGACTTTTTGAAATTCTCTATCCAAATGCACTTGAATTTCTATTGGTAAACCTTATGTGGTATTGATGCTTGAATAAGGCTAACTTATCAGAACTCTAACAGTTTTTAGAAACACAAATTGCCATGTGGCTTATTCCAAGTTTTCTGACTTGAGGCAAATGCAGTTGAAGAACAACAAATCTGATTTAACTGAAGTTATGGGTAACTTACAATGGAACAGCTTTTACTGGTGTCTCAGAGCTGGAAAGACTGTACCTTTGCCTGATTTTTTACTTCTGAACTGTTTCAAAGCTGTTTAATATATGCCTAAATACAGCTCCATGGTGATAATGACTGCTGGAGGGAACTGGTGTTTCACTACCCATATTAGATTTGTTATCGTTAGTCAAGAATACCTTGGGGAGGTGGCAGCAAGGAGCAGCTGCAGGTCTGCTGTCAGTTCTCTAGCCACCAGGCAGAGGAGCATCTCTCTTCTCCTGAAATAAACCATGGATTCCTTGTCATTTTGTTACCTTTTTGTGCAGTTAGGTTTGTCTGAACGTTTTAACATTAGACTCCAACTCACTGACTCTTACTAAGGATTATTCCAATGCCTCTGCTGACTCTCTCTGCCCTCTTTGGGAGTGGTTCTCATTTATCTAATGGGCTTGATTGGACCTGAATATATATTCAGGTCTAGGTGTCTGACAGTGTCAACATCCTAGTTCCTCTGCTGTTTTCTCAAGATTGTCTCTTGCCTTTTAATACTTTTCCCCTGCTTTGCCTAAATTCCTGATTAATGGTCTGGAGAAATTTGGACACGTTATTTCTGAGTAGTCATTATATTTTTCTAGACTATCTGATTAATTTTCAGTTTTAGTACTATTCTCCAAAATTCTTTTACTTAATCCCAGATGTTGCCAGCTGTGTGCTTATAAAGAATATCTTGTTGAATGAAAATAAAGATTACTACCTCGAATAATATTGCAACTATCTGGAGTTCTAAAAAATAATAATAAATCGCATTCAGTGTTAGTGGAGCCATATGTAGTAAGGTCAAAACCCTAAAGCTGGGAAGTTGCCACAGGAATTACTGTCCCAGGTAAGTTTGTTGTGCCTCAGTCATGTTTAGTCTGATACCTGGGCTGAATCTTAACAGGTTCTCCCTTACCTTCATGCAATTTCTTAAAAGACTTTTTTGAGGAATTAAATGATATTGCAATAAAGTTTATTTCTTTTACAGAGTTCTTAGGTTCTTAAGTTCTATGTAGTCTCACTAAAGTAGACGTTCCCTAGCAGTGAGTTAGCTATACTCCATGCAAGGTGACTTGTCCCCATAAAATGTGCTAATGGGAGAGCAGATATATGGTTTAGTTTAACAGGCTTGCTTACCTGAATTTATAGAGTTATAGACAAAGATACCTCCTTACTTTGTTGTGACTTGCACAGTTTGAACAAAGACTGTTTTTAACTTCAAGCTAATGAATTAGACTTAAAAAAAATATTTTCAGTCTTCATTAGCACATGCTTTGATGCCACAGTAAGAAAGTGCCCATAAATTAATTTAATGGTTGTTGCTGATTAGCCTACACCTTCAACTGTAAGATAAGTTTATCTATTTACATGTAGCAGTTATGTAACTGATTACAGGGTAACTTGTTATTCCTCCAAATCATTTTTGTTGCTATTTGAGGACTTAGATGATTTTTCCTTTGTTGTCTTTATGGTAGTTATGTTCTCAGAACACAATATTGTGCTCGTACTTAAGGTACCTTTTGAAGGGATGGACCTTTCCTTGTCTTTGGTCAAGATTCACAGTTTAGAACAAGAGCTGGTTGTTGGTTTTGGGTTTTTTCTTGTTTTGTCCCAACTAAGGTTTAAATTTTAGATGCTCTCAACCCTCGCAATGTTGAGGGTCTTCGGCCCTTAAATGTTGCTGACAACCATGTGTTACCATCCAGCTTTGCTAGTTATTGACACAGTTGGTGACCTAGTCCACATTTCTGTGAAGCATCTGTAATTTGTTCTATATGGAAAAAATACTTTTAAATGGTTTGAAGCTTTAAACTCACCCCAATGGACTTGTACTCTGATATTCTATCTTAAACATTCCCTAAGTGTAAATGTAATCCTGTCAACTCTGATAGCTTTGGATTTTGATGAGCCTGTGTTGAATAGAAGAGAATGGATTATTAGGTCAGCTGAAAACAGGTAAGTGTAAGATCATATGAGAAAATTTTTAATAATGAATCAGAGCCTCAGGATTTGTGCACTCAGGAGGAGGATAACTTAAGAATTTCTTATTCTATTTCACTGAGATCCCTTTAGTTATACAGCATTATAGAAATACAAATTAAAAGGAATAAATAATATTTTGATCTTCATTTAACTTTTTAGAACATGTCAAAGTGAACTTGTGACTCTGGGAGATGGTATTGCTGCTTGCAGAAGGAATGTATCCAGTGTTGCCCTGTGCATCAACACCAAGTAATTTTCAGGGTGAAAAAGACTTGACTAACAGCTGTAAACATGAAATGCACGAGAAATTCAAAAAAGCTAGCCTAACAGCTTTCCTACAGAGAGAGAATAGAAGCATATATATGCATATATGTAGTGTCCCCATATCTCAAAGCAAGCTTGCAACTAAAAAGTAAGGAAGTTGAGGAAAGAGGAGGTCTTGGAAGACCAAAGCAATCGTTGGAGCAAGCTGGCATTTATCAGGGAAAAAGGAAGCAACTGGCAAAGGATCAAAGTCTTTCAGAAAGTGTTAGCCTGAAACTGCCAAAAAGTCACAGAAGAAATAGTGAGTGTGAATAGTTTCAGGGTTTAATATTTAGGGGTGATTTAGTCTTTATTGACTGTAAATTTATTAACTTGGAATATATAAAAACCTATGCTGTTTTGTAGCTAATTTTAGATGTAGGCTGTATGTGTTACTGCCAGAGGAAATGTCAGAGTTGGGAAATGGGCTGGAGTTGGTGTACATCACTTATGGGATATCACATTTCATCTGGGTATATCTTAGCAGCAATCCATTGTTTGTTAGCGATCTATCATCTGTCAACATTCTACACTAAAAAGTCTTTTTTCCCTCCCCCATTCCTATGAATTACAAAATTCCTCTAGCTGGCTTGGAGGAGTAGCTTATGAGCTTGAAGCTAAGACAAGATTCTCAAAATCAAACTCCAAATTTCAGTAAAGGTAGGGCAATAGAAATCTTTATAACATTAGATGATGTCTATTGCTTCGTGACTATTAAGAAAAAGAAGTAATTACTGGAGTAAGGAGGTTGAGTGTTTACAGCATAATGTTGGGGGGAGGGGAGCGGGCAGAACCCACACACTGACTTCTGATTCAGCACTGAGCATTGTTTATCTTCAGTACAGTAATTAAATTCTGAAAGAGTTAATTTACAGAAAATTTTCTGCTCCACGAAATCGAAGACATTACCTAAAAAAAACCAAATCAGAACTGAAGTCTAGACTTGTTTGAGCTGGTAGCTTAGTGTCTCAAAACTGGGTCTTGATTGTTGTAATCCAGGTTACTTTTCTGATTTCTACAGGAAATGTCTTTTGATCCTGGTATTAAACTGTCGCTGATGTGCTACTTCAGCGCTCCGTAAAGGAAGTAAACATTTGTCTTGAAATAACTAGTGAGAGTTTGAGAGTGCCATCTGGCTTTTCTGGGAGATCCTCAGAAAGGAATGGGGATTTGAAAGAAACAAAATTTTAATGAAGATGTACCAGTAACATGCTCATGAGTATTTAGAGTAACGTCTGAGAGCTTCACTGAAGCTGAGGATGCTGGGTACCTTTAGGGAGGAAAGTGTGTATTGATCAGTTATATTTAAATGCAAATGCTGGAAATACTTAAAAATAAAACTTGCTAGTAACACGAATTAGGAGTCTGAGAGATGCTCAACTGTCTGTGCTTGAATGTTTTGGATCCATGACCAGAACGTGGCACCAAACAGTGATTTCTGCAGTTGGTGCTAAGTGGATAGCAGAGGGGTTTGCAGGAGGTGTGAATGTACCTCATGCTACCTGTAGCCTCTGTCCCAGGGGAATACAGAGGCATGATTGTTCCATAGCAGGAGGGCTAAAATGAAGGCAACTTAATTTGTATTTTAACTCTTTCTCAGAAATTCTGATATAGCTGTCTTTGAACTACAGTAGAGAAATGGGAGGGGTGGTGCGTGGTTGTTTTTCCCTGGCACCATTGAGGTGTCTTTAGGTGTCCAAGGCTTTAGGTGTCTTGGTGGGCCCATCTTCCAAAGGTAGGCTTGGTTCTAGGAAGTTAATCCATTGGTGAAGCTATCTGAAGATCTGTCAGATGTGTGAAGCAAGAGGAGTCTGTCCCTTGGCTCAGTCTGAAAACCAGTTTGAGCCAGGTGATGAGTGGAGGTGTATCTGTGGAGGAGTTGTGCCAGTCAACGATCAGCTTTGTGTGCAGTAGGTTATAGGATGTATTTTGTGGTCAGATTAGATTCTACTGGACACGAGATGCTGCTGGACACTTCATTTCTTGCTGCAAAGTAGAGACTTCCAGACACATGCACTGAAGTGAAATTTCATTACAAGGCTGGTTGTCAGGCATCTGAATGAGGTAGATAAAACCAAAAAATACCCAGAGTATACAGAACATATCAATGCCTCCAATTGTCTTTTGGACAACTGTTTTTTTTCCCTACTGTTAGTTCCACCATCTTGGATGTGGAACCAAAAGAATTTTAGGCCCAGCATTTCTTGAGCTTCTCTGATTCCTTGTTTTGGTTAGAGGTAGGTTATTCAGATGGAATGCTTACAGATGGATGACATGCTCATTTATAATGCTACTGGTAGGAGTTCAATGTCTGTTCATAAGCTTGAATATCTCTTGCTGTCATTTTCCTCTCCAGTCTTTTGGGATAATTTCTCTTAACCTGACTATTGTACAAATCTTTTGAGGGAAACATCCATCACTCATCACTTATTTATATGTTAGTAGACATTTTATAAAAAACAAAATATTTTCCCCAGTAAATAATTAGAATCTATTTAAAACATAAAGTATCAGAAGCTTATTAAGGTTGGTGCATGTCCTACAATATAATGTGATAGTATTGACTTTATAAGCATTTTCAAGTTCATAATAAACCAACTGGTTTTAATTTTTGCTGAAATTTTACTGTATTAGAACCTTAAAATATGATGCACCCCTAAAGATATACTTCAGAATTCATATATGCATTCATATTGCACAGTAGTTCTCTCCATAACTGAAACCAGTTATGCTATTAAATATTTACATATCATAAACCATGTTGTAAATTTGCCCTGTACTCAGTAAGCACATGGAGTACGCTTTTCAGTGTGGGAAGGGAGAGATTTCTTGTAAGGCACACACAACACAATTTTACCAGAAGTGTACTCTTCAGTAGCACCATTAACAAAAGAGCACATCTTTTAGTAACAAAAGAACTAATATATGTTAACAAGAAAACATGAGAATGATGTGGGGTTTGGTGTTTGGGATTTTCTTGTTAGGGGTTTTTCCCAAAATGAGAATTCAGATTGCCTATTATGTGTATGTTGTGTAGAATGTCAGTTGTTTTTTTGCTTTTTTTTTTTACTTAGTGAGCTGTGTAGGAGTAGTTTAAGGCTAAGACATGTACAAGTTAAGAAATGTTTCCAATTCTTAGTTCTCTTCAATAACAAAGCTGAAGACAATGCAGACACACTTCCCATTTCAACATACTGCTTGATGACTTGTTTTGGATTAGCTGTGTTGGGGGTGAAGTCTGATACATTAGTAATTTAATAACTGCCTTCAAAAGTGAAGTCAAAATATTCTGAGAAGTTGTTCCTCTCTATAGCAAATGCATGCACCTTGTTCATCCTGTTAATGTATATTTTTCTGTCTACTTCATGGGAATGTTTCTAGAATGTTTCCCAGTCTTGTCTTTCCGATATATATGTGGGTTGTAAGTAACAATTTAGATTTCATGTATGCATTGAAGTATCATCAGAAATAAAAGTAATGTTTTGATGATGCCAAACATTCATTTCTGACTACTCAAAATTTTACATCTGAAATGAGAGGAAAAAATGTCAAGTTGGAAAGCCTGTGAATACAGAACTCATTTTTGGCACCCAGCTGTTGGCCAAATCCTGCAATGTAACAGTGAATTAGCAGGTCCTGCTACTGGTGGCCAAAATCATTATGAGAAGGTCCTGTATACCATCAGAGCAGAGAAGCAGGACTGTTTCAGTGAAAGTCTCATTAATTGCTTTGGTTAAAGAGTCAAAAGCAGAGTGGGTATTTCCCTTATATTGCCTGATTTAATGTCCCTCGTGTTTTGTCTTCGGCGGGTGACAGGCTGTGATAAAGTGTTTTGAGAACACAAAGTATTTTCCTGTAAAAGTGCCCGTACTTACAGCTTGCTGAACTAGGAGCCTCTCCTCTGAGGCTTATTACAGCTACAAGTCTCTCTTCTGCTTGCACAATGCTAATCATAATTTTGTAGAGTTTGCATGATATCCAGAAACTTTGTCATAATTTGAACTCCTGAGTTAAGTGAGGTTGAGCAACAGAATAATTGAAAGAATAACAAGAGCTTTTAAAGATATCTCTGAGTACATGAACATGTCTTTCAATTAGCTGGATAAAGGAAGAAAACCAACCAAAGAGCCCAGTAACCTTTTGTATTAGTTTCTCTTCCCTGATGGAAATTTTTCCAATTCCCAGTGAATATTAAGGGTGTTTTCCATGTTACTGATAGCTCTGGGAGGTGTTTCTTGATGGTCTGGCATGTATCTTGTGATAGCTTGCTTACTGTGTTATAATTTTAACTTCAGCTCTTCATGCTATGATTTGCACATCAAGGACTATGCTTGAGAGTAGTACAACATGAACTTTTATAACTGCTCTGAAGGCTTGCTCAAATCCAACAGCTTGAATACCTAGTAAGTGAATAAAAATGGAGTGGAAAGGCATGGTCCAATGGTCCAATTTTTAATTGTATGTGAATAGCCCAGTGAGTGAGCAGGAAGCCTGCTAATGCCATTGATCCAGAACAACAGTGGAGCTTCTTCGGCAAGTGGAAGCTTTCCTTGGAATGTAATTCTGCGTGGTTTAGTTGTTGATACTAAACCATCATCAGTGTTCAGAGGGTTAGCATACTGAGGAGATACTTAATATTCAGTAAAATTAAATATTTGCATTACACTGGGCTAATGAAGCTCTGGCAGTAAGATGAAAGGGAATACGAATGTCGTCTAGGCTTTCACATACAGTAAAGGAATGATTATCCAGCATTTGGGGGAGGGTAAAAAAAACCAAACATGTGGATACAAACCAGCTTCTGTGCTGTGTGATCAGGACATCAGTCTCTATTGCTCCCTCTAGTTTACAGAAGGATAAGCAGATAAGCATTTATGAAGTATGTCTCAGCATTATTCTTTGGGATCTGACTCAGGATGCTCGTCGAGATCCCCCAATTCAGTGCATACCATGTCTCAGTAGCTGAAAACAATGACAGCTGTTATGGTAGGTCTTTCGGGTGTATTAATGTCTAATAAATATCAAACTTGAAATTTAGCAAGCTATCCTTTCATGCTAGCTACCTACCTCAAGCTTTCCCATGTCTTCCTTGATTATAAACAAGAACTGTTGAGTAATCAGCATTAATAATCTTACTGTTTATATTTTCAGTGAGCTTCATGATGGTGAAGCCACTTGTAAGTGAAGAAAATAAAGCTCCATCTGCATGTGTCCAGAGGGTTCATTGCACAAATCTGGATAATGTATTGGAATGTGAATTCAAGCAGAGAGGTCCTCATTTCTCTGGAGTATATATGGACTACTAATATCACAAGAAAAAATGCTTGTGTTATTTTGAAATTTCCAACACATACTTTACCAAGTTCAATGCCATTAATTGAAGGTCTGCTGAATAGCTAGTTGCTTCTACTGATAAGTTTTTCTTAAAGGCAAGTAAATCCATCTGAAGACATTAGCCTATGCCAAAAGTTGTGTGTGATTAATGTGTGTGTAGCATGTATCTAATCTGTTTTGAATTGAGTGTTTTAAAAGAAAACACAGTAACTTTTTTCCCTCCAGAGCAGTTACCTCATGACAATATTTAGCTAGCATCTGTTTCAGAATGTCATTACCATGACTTGATTTTGATGGAGTTGCTACTACAGAATACATGGCCTTTGTTAATGTGGTCAGTTAATTTTATCCTGGACTAGGATGTAGCTTTCAAGCTGAACCTTTCAGTAAGTGATTTCTGTTATTTGACTGTGAGAATCATGCCAATCTGATTGATCGATTGTATGATCGATCAGCTTCCAGTGGAGGAGCTGCAAAGGCACAGCCACTCCGCAGCTCCAAGAGACCGTGGCACGTATGTGCACACTCACTCCCTGAGCAGAGGCTGCAGAGTGTCTCATAACAGCTGAAAGCTTATAACAGTACCTCAGTGGGGATGACTAACCTTGTACCCTGTCAATTCACATTGCAGAGGCATGTGTAGTGAAATGAGCCTCAAAAAGGCTCGTGGCATTAAGACTAAAGAATCTGCTAATGTAGGCAGAGAAGGAGGCTGTTGGCGGCCTATCCAATGCTCTGTTCGTGCCTGGATTTTGTGCAATTCAAAATACTAGAGAACAAACAATCTTGAGCTGGAAGGGACCACTGTTGTGGTAAGAATAGATGTTGGTCTCGGGATGGGAGAAAAAAAAGCTTTGATTGGTTTTTCCTTAAGATTGGTGAGCATTGTTGATAACCTGTGATGGATTGCTGAATTTCTGTAGGGGTGTGGTTGTTTTACTGTCATTTACTGATCATCTTGTCATTCCTTTCTATAAGCCTTTAAAAGCCAACTCACATGTGCTTTGTAGTCTAGCTTCCTGAATATTTTGTGTCTTACAGTGTGAAGAAAAATAACTTTATTTTCTTATATTCTATTACTGTGACAATCACTGGCCACAATGTCTGCACTAAGCATAATAAAATAGATGGTAACTATCATTATCAGGGCAGTGAGTGCATAAGTTTAGCATCAAGATGACATTACTGCTTCCTCCCTCCTCATCCCAGTCCATCATATTGGATAGGAATGTGAAAATATTTGGTGATGACATTTATTTTAAATCTCATTGGTGCTGTGTTTTGTTTTTTTTTTACAATTACTCCAGGGGCTTGGTTTTTACAGTGAATAAATACAACAGTAAATATTTAAAGACAGTTTAGCTACAGGTAGTGAAAATGATATTAGACTCTTTCCACCCAGACAGGCTTCAAAAGCTACTTTTGGTGGGTGCTTAAGCTGTGCAGGCTTACTTTGGTTACTGTATTGAATGGGCTGATGGCTTTCTCTGCAGCTCAGCAGACATAATAAGAGGTTCTTAGCCAAGTTTGGAAAGCATTTTAGGATGAATAATGATTGAAGTTTTGATCCTTTTGGTGCTTAAAAATAAGTAATGTGTACAGGGAGTAATTCATTAATTTGAGCCTAAAATTTTCCAAGTCAACATACTTGTGAAGCAAATAATTTAGATGCAATGAACTTGAAATATATTGTTCAAGGAATGCTTTTGGCATTCATTACCTGACTAGCAATTTGTAGTAATGCATTTAGTTTGTCAGATGAAGACTGAGCTGGTAATGAAATTATGATAAAGGAACTTTAACAAACTAAAACAGTTAATGCTGAAAGAGTTACTAGCGATGCGCCCACCCCCCCTCCCCAGTCCTTCTGCTTAAAAGGATTCTGGATGAAGACCATCATGTGGGTGTATGACTTATTAATATAGATAATTTTTCAAATGCTTAGTGAAAATGTGTCCAAGAGCTTGAAAAAAGTGAAGTAGTCAGTATTTAGAAGAAAAATGTTTGTAATAAGCAGATCTAGAAGATGGTAGGCAATTTTGTAATAATTCCATGGAATGGGTTGGAAGGTGTGCTACAAAATCTGAGTGTTGTGCAGAAATACCTGAATTTACAGTTCAACATATTTGATGGTTAGATTCTTCTTCACACTACATTTCTTAACTGTGATACTCTAAGAACATTCTTCGTGGCTTCTTGTACTTCTTGTGCCAGGGTGTCTGGGAATTTTAAATGAGACTTTAATCATAGAATCATAGAATCATAAGGCTGGAAATGACCCCTAAGATCATCCAGTCCAACCATTAACC
>VXBZ01010664.1:95213-107614 GCA_013399135.1 Heliornis fulica
GCTGCCATGCACAGTGAATGGAGAGCGGGCGGCCGGCGGCGAGCGCAGCGGCGGGCGGGAGCGCCACCGCCTCCGTTCCCTTCGCCGCTCCTCGCCGCATCCCCGGTCCCGGCTCCGCCGGCCGCCAGCGCGGGGGTGCGGGCCCGCGGCGGCAGCAGCAACAGCAGCAGCAGCCGAGCGGCGGGAGGGAGCGCCTGAGGAGCTTGCGGCTGGAATTCCCGGGCGTCTCGGCGGGTTACCTGCCCGGCCCAGGTGGGGCGATGCAGAGCGGAGGAGGCTGCTCGGGAGATTGCCGCCCCTCCTGATGGATGTTTTGTGTGCGTTTACCTCCGCTCCCGGTTTGTCTTTCATCTGAGGACGCATCTGGCTCAAGCTCTGTTAAACTATCCGCCTCCTGGTACCGTTCGTAGATAAGAGAGAGAAACCTGAGCCCGAAAGGCATTTCCCCACCTTCTTCCACCTAACGTAACCTTTTCAGGCGCCTTTGAAGCTTTGCTGGTGCTCCGGCGATGATGGCAGTGGTGGGTTCTCTTGGGCTGTACTAAGAGCCTCTTGTTTTCTTTTCCCTTTTTTCTTAGAGGCATTTCATCTTTAAGGGCCGGCTGCTTGCGTGCACTTTTATACCCACTGAAGGGATCGAGAAACCATGTTGTCTGGTGGAAGAAGTGCGTTTCTGTGCCTTGGAATGATCTTGAGCTTTTGGAGCTCCGTGAGTTGGATGCCTGTTGGAGGATGCCCGCACAAATGTACATGTATTGCTTCCAACGTAGATTGTCATGGACTGGGACTCAAAGCTGTACCGAGGGATATTCCCAGGAATGCAGAGAGACTGTAAGTAAAAACTGTTAAGGGCTCCTCAAGTACTAGTAGAAGCACCTGGGATGGGTCTCTCAACACCTGCCTATCAGTACAAACTGCATACTAGCAGGAGGTTCAGTAATCAAACACGGATTGATGTTTTCGGGAGGGAAGGGGAGGGGCTTTTCAGAAGTCACAGCTATCCTGCTGCTGTTCTTGCTTAAAAAGAAAAAAATCTGAGTTTTACGGGATTTTTATTGTGGGTTTTTTCTAGCTTTGGTTACAGTCTGATTGGGTTTTGCAGTGACTTACTTGCAATGAAGTTTAGAGCCCTACCTGGAGTGCTCCCAGCAATAATCATTGTCAATGCAAACACCAGTTTCATATGCAATTAGAAACCTGGATGCTTTCACCTGGATGCTGGTAGCAGTTTCTCTGTACTTTCTCAGCGTGGTGACTTCATCACCATGGAAAAATTGACTACTGCCGTAAACTAATTCAAAGGGATAAAAGTCACATTAAAACAGCCTCTAATTTCTGTCTTAAACTGTTGTGGGGAAGCTTGTTACTTTATTTTTAATCTATTTCAGGGTTTACGATAGCAGTGTAATGTTGCAGTGCTTCTAGCCTCAGCGCAGGAGAATGTGATGAATGTGTTCATAATAAATCTTCTGTATCCTATGTGCTTAGGAGCTTTTTAGTTGACTCTACTTGCTTAACAAGCTCCTAAGGAGAAAGCTAGAAGCAAGCTTCAGTTCTTTGACATAGTACTGGCACTCGCTTGGTGTAGAGGACGGCATCTCTGACGTTGTTTAATGCATAGCATATGGCATGTTTCAGAGAATGCCCAGTGCTAGATAGGAGGATGTCCAGGGTGGAATGTTAAACAGAGGCTCAGCGTGGCTCTGCGCTGGGCTCTGCGGATGACCTCGGCAAAGTGCAGTTAGTTGCAACTAATGTGGATTAGCTGATAACTTAAAATGTTTTTGAACTTGTAAGCAAATGCTGAAGATGATCTGGCCTGACTTCAGATTTTATTTTGTATTGGGTCGTAGATTTGTGGTAACTTCAAACTCTGAAGCAGTTTTTCCTCCAAGAAAAGTTATGTGAGATTACTAATCAAGCAAAGTCTTTGTGCATGTAGTCCTCTTAGAGGCAAAGTTTGGTCTTAGAATGACATTTTATAGAATCTTTGAATGTTTCTAAAAGCATTTTATAGTGCTGAGAGCTCTTAAATGATAGCAGTGCACAGATATCTTACTACTTTATTCTACCATCTTTAAGGTTTTTGGCTGTATCACCCTTTCTTTTAACTCCATCTGTGTGAACAATAATTTTTGAGATGTCAGTGTTAAATTTTCTTTTAACTTCTGTGCACAGAACTGTGTCATGTCTAAAACTTGACGGGTAGCCACCTGGCACTTCAGAGACAAAAAAGCCCCAACCCCAAAACAA
This sequence comes from Heliornis fulica, assembly GCA_013399135.1. Taxonomy (NCBI): domain Eukaryota; kingdom Metazoa; phylum Chordata; class Aves; order Gruiformes; family Heliornithidae; genus Heliornis; species Heliornis fulica. Next base: position 97,467 of record VXBZ01010664.1, read on the forward strand.
CAAACACCACAAGAGACCACTAGCAAAGTAGTATACGAAGTCAGCCAGAGTAAATATGTGTGATGACACCAACTTTTGTATGTTTCATTGGTGTTTGCATTGCTTTAAGAGACAAGGGCTTGAACAAAACTTCTAAATTGCAGGTTAAAACAAATACAAGATTAGTTGGCCACCTGAGGAGAAATAAAAAATGGTATTTTTTTATTGCCTGAGTTTTAAAGGCGGTGAATTAGTTTTGTTGCAGGGTTTCATTTATGAGAATGTGCTTAGTAAGATGGTAACTTTCCTTGCCTTCTGTAAGAAGCTAAACTGAGTCAACTGGTTGTGGTATGTTAAGTGTTAAAAAGAATGGAAGAGAGCATAATCACTTTGCTTTAGCTCCTGATAACTCTCAGTGTTACTTGCAGATTTAAATTTTAGATTAGCGGCTGCATGAAGAACAATAGTAGCTGTTTCATAATATTCAGTTTGAATATTTAACCTCCAAGATATGTCTGATAAACATAAGAAGTAGCTGGGTTGGATGTTTGGTTTGCTTTTTTAAAATAGTGCATTATTGGAGCATTCAGTGACTGAAGCATTATGGAAATAGCCTACAGAGGGTCATGTTGGTACCACATTATTCCATATTTCCAAATACTGTCTTTACTTCCTGTCAGTCCGTTGTGGGCTTTTCGCTGTTTCTAACAGCGCTCACCCTTGTCTTCATTACAACTATGTTTTAAAGCAAACCTTCCAAATCTGGATTTCTACTGATTTCATAACTTTAGAAATTTAAAGTAAGCAGTAGAGTAGAAGCCTTTACATTCCTTTAAATTCTGCTCATGTGAAACATCAGTCAGCCACTGGGTACATCAGTGTGTCTCATTTTTCTGTGGCCCACCCAAACCTGTTTCTGATGTAGAACTGGGTTGATGTGTAGTCTTTAACAAGGTTGTTGAAGTTGTGAGCAAAAGCAAATTAATAACGACAGAAGTTTTTAATCTTAGTGAAATTTTTATATTTTGGGAAAACAATTTTAACAAGTTTCTTGATGGTCAATGCACCAAGTGACTTGTTAGACTCTTATGCTATGAAAAGATCTTTGCTTCTTTCTTCGTTCTCTTGAGCTAAGAATTCTGCTTACCTGTTCAAGTTGGAAACCTTTTGCTTTAGTAAGAGATCTTATAGCACCACTTGAATGTTTTGCCACTGAACTTTTAGAGTTATGCTTGGACAAATGTAACAGATTGTTTGGGCTAGTGGAGCCAAGATAAACACTTTTTAATTTTGTGTCAACATGAAGCCCCAGGAAAATTGAAAATACAACATAAAGAAAAAAAAAGGAAAATCCTTTAGAAAGAAAGAAAAAAAAACTTTCAGAGCTCTATTACATGAACTAGTGTTCATCTCCTGTTAACCTGAGAAGTGGGCATCACTGGAGCTTTGATAACTGAAGCTTCATGGGGAATGGGATGCGTGCTTTTTTAGTAATTTGAAGGTGTAGTTATTGTAAAGAATTGTACCTGTGATTTCTGTATTGAGGGAAATACACAGATTAACTAATGATCAGAGAAACAGTGTTGTAAAAGTATTCTCAGTTATTTTTGCATGTGTTAATCTTTGATAGTAGTTTTAAAAATATAGCAAGGACTATTAGGTTTGTGTTGCAGTTTACTTTGTTGTTGCATCCTCTGATAGTCTTCTACGTGTGTGGTACAGGTTGAAGCTTTTCTTCAGTTAGGTTTCATGAAGAGCCATAAAGAGGTGAATGTTATATGCTGCTGTGCCAAGAATTGTTTTGGTCTGGAGAAAAAGAAGTAAAATAAATATTTTTTGATTCCAAGGAGTAACATCCATTTACCTTGCTTCTAGAGAAGGAACCTTCAGAATATCCATCATCTCCCACAGGGAGAGAGAGCAATGAAATTAGTCAAAGACTTGCCCAACTGGCAAGATGTGATGCTCCTGAGAGCACCTTGTATGTGAGCAGGATGGTATAGTTACTCTTGTGGCTTGTCGTTCGCATTTACTGATCCGCTCCACGATTGCCAAGCAACTTAGAATCCTACCAAAGAAGAGGATTTTTATAGACCTTTGGCATTGTGGAGAAAACGAATTATTTAATAGTTAACTTTTGGCAGTGTGATTTATTTTAAGCTGTGCAACTGGTATGATGTTTTGTGCAAGTAAAGGAAGAAGTTAGGGTTGAGAAATTAAGAATTAGTAAATACATCCATAAAAACCTTTAACTGCCTTTCGGAAAAGTTTGGAAAAGTTAAGATTGCTTCATCAAACACTTCTAGTCAGAGTTCCCTTAGCAATGCTTCAGTTCTTATATGTGATTATTTATGAAATGTTTTCCAGGGGAAATGATTTCTATATATGCAAAATATTATGCACGTGGCTTTTTATAACACTTAATGCTGATAATAAGCTTTAGTTTGGGATGATGCATAAATGCAGTGAGCAGATCAAAGCTACCTGTTGGACAGTGGTATTCTTCACCTCTAAAAGAAGCAAGTGATATGGAGAAACTGCTCAGAAGTCTGCTGGGTCAATATCTGCTTTCTGTTCAAATGTGAAGCATGAGCCTTTGTGCTTTTCCTTCCATGCATGTTTAGTTATCTCCCTATCTGTTAACAGCACATTATTTATGTATAAAAGTTTCTTTGGAGAATTTAGCCACGTTTGAGTTCTTGATGAATTTATTCTTGATGGCTTAGAATCTTGTTTAATTGATGGTTGCCCTGTGGTAGTCATTTTGTTTTCTCCTTTACTTTGAAGGATTCTTTACCTTGCTAAATTGATAAAGCTTGCAAGACTAATCTGTGCTTGAAGTAGCTAAAATGACTGTGTCCCCATTTAGGTGCAATTTAGAAGCTTAGTCATCTGCTTACTCTGGAGTTTTCGTGTGGTCTGGGGTTTCTGTTATACAAATATATTATTATGGTGTTTCTGGCCTAGGTGCATGTAGCTGCTGAAGTTGCACTGGTTTGTAATAAGTTCTTAACTTCCTCAATTTTGTCTCCAAATTAAATCTATGCTCCTGTATTGAATGCTTCCATATTTCTGCAGAATGCAATGGCAAACAAATGCAAATATAGTTACACTGACCTTACACTGGCAGCCTGTTAATCAGGGATTAATCTGTTTTGTGTCTGTTTACCTTGTTTGTGTCGAAGTAGTCTCCAGAACCTTTTGTGTGGGTCATGTATCAATTAGTGGACATCCATGGCTTTGGCTTTGAAGAGCTTCTCTTGGAGATACTGATCCTGGGAAAACTTGACTGAGTTGCTTAATTTAGTTTGGGTACTTCCCTTTACTAATATAATGCTGACTCCTGTTGCTTGACTGGACATTGCTGTGCACCTGCATACATGCACTTGTGTACGATCAGAGTCTGCTCCTATTAAATTTGTTACCTTCTTTTGAAGTGATGGAAACAGGAAGGAGGATGAAATTAGCTATTGTAATTTGGTAGCTACAGAAGCAACAGAGGCCATTGTCATGTTGTTGGTATTTCTTGGCGCAGTTTTGGATTAGATTCTGAGTTCAAAGGGACCAGGCTACTTAGTACAGAATGTTTTAATGAGTTACTCTGAGATTAATCACTATGTTTATACTTTTCCTTTTGCAGCTGAGTATTGATTCAGGAAGAGGAAAGAGGTGAAAGTTGCCTCTTTAAAGATCAGCCATTGTCTTTAAGGAAATCTAAAAGCAGTGCTCTTAGATAATTATTGCTTTTTTTTTTCCCCTTGGAATGTGTGTGTGAAAGAGTTTGGGGAAGTGTGACCCTAAGTTGGTATAGTTAGTTTGTATTGTGAGGCCAAAAAAGGGTAAATCTTAATGCTCTTCATATGGGAATATGTAGAAAAATCCTCTTGGTGGTGTTTGTCAGTTGATTGCAATGAAGTTATTTGACCTTCATAGTGAATGTTATCAGGAATCTTTTGGAGTATCATTGCCAAGCATTTTTATTTCTTTTAATTCAAGCATTTCCAGTTATGTTTAAAATAATAATAACTTCTTCTGCATGTGCATTGACATACAATAGTTGTCTTTTTTCTGATTCCAGATTTTCTTTATCTGTGTGTTTTTGGTTTGTTTTTACTTTTTTTCCTTTCCCTTGCTTACATCTCTTTCTCTAAATTTGAACCTATAGTGTATAACTTAGTTTTGCTACAACAGTAAGACAACTAACTCCAATTTAGAGTGATTATGGACTTGTACGTTCTGGACCCTCTCTTGTCTTCAGAAGCATCTCCAGCCTTTAGAGGTACTAGAGTAGCAAACCCTTAGTGATCAAATTGATGCTTCTTCCTTTATAAGTTAACCTGAAACACTGTGTTATATGAAGTTCAGGTCTCCTGCTGGACTTTGGTCTTGATGTAAACTTTACCATTTCTTGTAGCTCTGCAGCTACTGTCCTATCTCAAATGTTGTGTTAACCTTAGAAGGACTTTGTTGAATGTTCTTCATAAGTAACTTGGTAGCTCTTGGTCCTCTCACCTGTTACTTCTCCGCAACTACAGATGCCATACTAAGTAAAGAATTTCAGGGGCTCAATATTCAAATCCCTTTCAACAGTTGCTGATCTGTGGCTGAGGAGACAGCCTGGTTGTGAGCAATAATGCTCCTCCAGTGCCTGCAGGTCATGTATGAGCTTCAGGTAAAGGCAACTTTCTGGTGGAGGCTTCATGATGGCAGCTGTAGGAATCGGCACACACATCCTCTCTCTCACTGTTCCACAGCTCCATAAAGTGGTTTATTTTTTGCTCCTGCAAGACAAGGCCACGTTGTTTGGCCTCTTCGAGTGGAGACAAAGCGAGCTTCCAACTTAAGCACGTTACTATTCTAGCTTATATATGGATTTTGGCTTGGGACTGCTGTTGTCACTGCCATCCCTTTAATGTTCATTAACATGATTTGCTTGCTGGTGTAAGGCTACATCGATTTAACCTTTTTGGTTGCTTTTAGAGGATTTTCAGGATATGAAATGTTCTCAGTATTCTGGTTGCAACACGGCCCAAGCTATTTTGTTTTGAGTATTTTTCAAGTCTTTTTCTCCAGAGATCTGTAGTGCTCTGTTTATTTTCAAATCTGTTTTCAATGTTGTCTGGTCAGACTTATCATTTACGATCCTGAATGGCTCTCAGCAATGGCAAGAATTTATCTTTTGTTGGAAAATGGCATTGTAAGAAACTGACTGGCTTTCTTATGGTTCTAAATATGTAGATAGGTAGACAGATATTTTATGTAAGGGGAACAGGTCTGTGATCATGTGCTTGGGGTAGATTTTAGATTAATTGAGGTTACCTCTCTATAAAAAAGGCTTTAAGAGGCTGGTTCTTACCTCTCTGCTAGTTATTTTCAGTTTTTTTGCCTTTTTTTAAAATTTACACCAACTGTATCTGGTCTGTCAGTTGTCTCTGTCAGAATAAATTTGTCTTGTATTTCGGTTTTACACCATCTGTTGGATGGCTGTGATATATGTTTTTAATCCTGTGATTGATAGATTTCTGGAACTTTTAATCAGATTTTTACCTTTCTGAGTTGCTTCAATTTCTGACACCTTAATTTAATTTATTCTCTCAGGTGGAAATCATTCTAACCAATGGCTATTTTCTTGCTTTTCTGTCCCTGATCAAGGGATGTTTCCAAGAAACAGCTCTGCTAAAATGAGGAAGAAAATTTAGTGATTTAAAACTGGTCTTGTCTTGACCAAGACAAGATAGTTTTTGTAAAAGCTGTCTGAAATTCACTTTTAAACTGATTTCAGAATTTGTTACTCACCTGCTTACTTTTACCTATGCTTTCCTAAAAACTTGCAACGCTGTTGAAGTGATTCTTAACTTCTGGTGTCAAAGGGACTTGGTAGGAAAGCCCTCTGTGCTTTCTGCAGGAGGTCTGTGTGACTGCCTTCCTACTTGAGTTGTGTGGTGAGTAATCAACCTTGTGGAAGTAGTACCAGGTTAGTGGTTTGAAGACCCTCAAACACATATTAGATGTGTTCAGAGTCCAGGCAACAGTGAGAATTTTGGGAGATGGCATCCTTATTGCTGATGTCTCGCTGATTGCTGTGTGGACCTGGGTTCATTCCGGTTTGAGGTGCAAGGCTTTTAGCAGTGATGCTCTATTTAGGAGGTGAGTTGGAGAGACTTTAACCTGCCTCTGTTGTGTGGGGATACTGCAATGACCTAATGCTGTGACTGTACATGCAGACAGACACCCAAAAGAACAAGACAAATCAGTTGCCTGGGATTTTTTTGGAGTGCTTTCTCTTTTCACCTTCACAGTGGTTCCTGTCTGTATAAACAGAAGATCCATGGTTCTGGTTTCAGCCAGGGCTCCATGTAAGTGGAGGGAAACCACTCTGGAAGTTAATGATTTGAAGATCAGTAACCCATTTCAACAGCCTGTGAATGTGTTTATAGAAGGTGTGAGGTGTTGGGGGGATGGTCATGAACTCTGTTTCTGAAGATGGTTGTTTTGGGTTTTTTTTCCATCCCTCTTGATGCTCTTGCTTGGGAGGAATTGTCCCTGTTTTAAAACAGGTTGATCTGTGAAACTTAGTTTACTGTAACTTTTCAATATGTTGGTTAAGAATATGTAACACAAGTTAGGTTACTTCTGAGTTGGGGGTGATGCTCGTGGTACCAGTTAGTACTGTTCCATCTGCTTGTCTGCATCCCTTGGCTCTTTCTGTCTTTGCAGGAGCCCTTTGGGACTTATCTGTTGGTACAGTGCTAACATTTAAACCCCTGGAGCTATCATGAGGGTACTCCTAGGCATGATAACAGAAGTGGTAAGAAATAAATTTCCTGTTGGTGAATCTGAGGTTCTGATATCCAAAAATCACAGCACTATAAAATGCAGGTTTTTGATATCTGGCTTCAAAGTCTTTTTTTCCAAGAGCTAGGTTTGCCAAGGTTGGCTGCCTGACTTGGGGTGGGGCAGCAGAGGGCAGGGGAAGAGCATGTGAATGAACCTTCATGTGAAATGTTTTGAAAGATAAGCTTTTAACCATTATGAAAATACCATGTTGAAAGCAGAGTCAGAGGTGCACTTGGGTGCACATTAATAGCTAGAGGATATTTCTTATTCCTTGTTTTTGCAGTTGGTCTTTTTCCTTTATTTCTGTGGCAGGTAAGGAATGTATTAGGTAACTTGTACAAAATAAATATATACTATTAGTGGCATATGGTGTTATGGGACTCCAATAAATACCCTGGAGAGTTTCAAAAGATGCAGACTGTGAGCTGTGAGCGTGATGCGCTTTCGCAGGTCACGGGGGATGTGAACGTTGTAAGTCAGTTCAGCCAGACTGTCCTCCTGCATTGTGTTCCCTGAGGTTTCCTCTGGGTGTGCAGTGGTGATTCACTCCCCTACATTACAGCAGCTTTCAAAGCTGAAGCACTCTTGAGTTGACTGTCTAGCAAACATGGTTATTAGTGTTAGCAGGAGATAACATTTTTATATGGTGTAATCCTGGTTTAATCCAAAAACGTGACTCAGAAGCTTTTTCTGAACACAGCTTGCTGTGAAGCAGAGAAGATTCCAATTCCAAACTTCAGGGTGGTTTTGGTTTTTGGTTTTTATTTTTTGGGGTTTTTTTGGTTTTTTTTTGTAATAGACTCGAGAGAACTCATCCTGAAAGGGAAGCCATTTCCCAAGAATTTCATAATCCAGTTCCTTAGGACATGCTACCTTGTCAAAGAGGGAGAACCAAAGAAATTCTCAGTTGTTACCCAGAGTACAATTTAGCTTTACATTGCTGAACCACCCCCACCCTCCCCCTTCCCAGCTCACTATAAGAAAACAGCAAACAGCACAGAGTGCTTTTCGGCCAAAGGTCTGATTGCCCATTGTCTTTGCTTGAAAATATAATATATATGAGAATTTTTAGCCAGAAAAAGCTGCATCCTGAAAGCACTTCAAACATCTTGTGCTTTCCTGTTAGTCATAAATCATGTTTTGCCTGGGTTTTAGTGGGACCTTAACTTATGGATTTTCCACAGGTTTATCTTTCATCTATGTGATGGTTTTGTTTAGGCAGTGGAGGTATTATATTAAGTACTTTTTTGAAGTGCTGATTTTGGAAAAACCTGTATGAAACAGCTTTGCAGAGGGTGACATTGGTTACAGCATCACTTAGTGAGGTGGGAAGTTCTGAACTGTAGGGGTTTGAAGGGACCTCGAGAAATCGAGTCCAACCTGGATGACCTCCCTAGGCTATGGGTGACAAGCATCTCTGAAAAAGCTGTGGAGTGATCACAAGGGGCTAGCTGTGTCACCTGCTTGAACTGGGACAGCAGGTTAGAGGTGGTGTTCTCAGGATGTAGCTGGGGAGTAAAATAGACAGTTTGTTGTAAGGAAAAAGTGGAGGGAAGCAATTGTGCATTTCTGAAATGCCTAAAAAAATGCTGGAGACAAGGATCAAGTGGTGAAATGAATCATGGAAGTAAAATTCTTGACCAAAGAAAACTTGTTTTCCAGAGTGGAAGTAGATAATGAGAAATAAAGCCCTAAGGCAAAGGGTGGTTCATCAGAGTGAGACAAAAACACACATCTGGATACAAGTTTCCCAGATAAATACGTCAAAGTATAATCAACAGCCCAATAGTCCTTCAGAGTTGTGACTGACACAATATGTAACTGATACAAAGGCAGTGAAAGTGACAAGCAATCAAAAGAGTTTTATGGATTTTATATATATGTATATATAAATTTTTTTCCTGATTGTGGCATTTAGGTCTTTTTAACCTGGGAAGTTCTTGAAATGCTTATGAAGTTTTTTTTTTAAGTTGAAAATTAATTATTCCCAGTTGAAATTAACTTCATTTTATAGTGTAGATATTTCCAACATTGTTTTTCCATAGTTCTTAGGTATGTAAAAGGCTTAGTGCAAAGTGGTTTTGTAAGCATGAGTAGTTTCAGTAACTTAATATATCAAATGTGTGTGCCAAGATTTATTTAGAAAACCTGGAGTTTTCTGTTCGTTTAGCAAACATGAAATCAATTCAACTTTGCTCCAGCAAGACAACTGTTGAAAACCAAAATTTGGAGGAGTACAGGGAGGGGAAGGGAAGATAGGAATCTACTTTAAAATGAAGAAAATTGTGGTTGTAACATCTGGATGCTAACTTGGTCAAGTCAACACACAGCTTCTTTAGAAACTTCATTATACATTATAAAACTGTTCTACATCTTATGCTGCAACTTCTTGGCTTAATCTGCTCCTCAGTGGCTATTGCAGTGGTACTTCTTGGAAGGGATGGAGTTGGTGAAATGCAGTGCTTCTTAAATGAAAAATAATAAAAAAAAAGCCCTGAACAAGAACAACAAACCCCAAATGCAAACAAAAACCTCTATTACCTGTCTCCAGGGAAGACTTTCCAGTCTGTGCATGCCTGAAAGTGAGCAAGATGAAATCAAGGCTTGATTTTCATGTCAGGCTCAGCTAAAATAATTTGTTGGTAGAACATTTTTCCCAAGTCATCAAGAATTACAGGAGTCAGAAGCAAGTGTGAGATAGGTAAGCCCTAAACACAAGTTGTCAGTATTAGTGAAGAGCACCTAAACAGATGCTGCTTTGCTGTGTTACATTCAGCCATGCAGCATATTGTTACATGAAGTACAGGCTCACGTGAAGATCAGGTACCGGTTCTGTGCGGTAAAGAAATGCTGAAGTTTGCATATGATGTTGAGGGTCTTTTCTCCATATGGGTCTGTTTTAATTGATTGTTTATAGAATTAAAAAGCAAGCCAACAACAAAAAAAACTTGCAGAAAAGTCAACATGAATTATGAAGTCATGAAAAAGTGTGTTTTTCATCAATCCTTGTTTCTCATTCTATTTATTGTATTTTATTCTACAAGAATCATGGACTGGTTTGGGTTGGAAGGGACCCCAAGGATCATTGAGTTCCAGCCCTCCCTGCCACATGCAGAGCCACAAACCTCCGGGCCTGGATCAAGACAGGGTTGTCCAGTGCCCCATCCAACCTGACCTTGTACATCTCCAGTGTTGGGGCATTGTCGACCTCTCTGGGCAGCCCCTTCCAGCACCTCACTACTCTTTCCATGAAGAACTTACCCTGATATCCAGTTTAAATCTTCCTTCCTCCAGCTTAAATCCATTCCCCCTTGTCCTATCACCATCTACCC
>VXBZ01010664.1:107838-167098 GCA_013399135.1 Heliornis fulica
AGGTTCACCTGGGCTCACCTTTCAAGTCTATCTTGATTCCCTCCTGGTGGCTTCCTCTCCTTCTATTGTGTTGGCTGCACCATTCAGCTTGATGCCGTCAGCAACCTTGCTGAGGGTGCCCTCAATTCCAACATCGATGTCATTGACAAAGATGTTCAAGAGCACTGGTCCAAAGACAGACCTCTGGGGACACCACTTGTTACCAGCCTCCACCTGGACATGCAGCCATTGTCTGCCACCCTTTGTTTGTGTCCTTTCAACCAATTCCTTATCCACTGTCTGTCAAATGCACATCTCTCCAATAGAGATAAGGATGTGGTGGGGGACCATATCAAAGGCCTTGCACAAGTCCAGGTAGTGACTTCAGTTGCCTTCCCTTTATCCACCGATGCTGTCACTCCATCACAGAAGGTCACCAGATTGGTGAGGAACAACCTTCCCTTGGTGAAGCCATGCTGGCTGGTCCAGATCACGTGCTCTAACATGTCATCCAGGAGGATCTGTTCCGTGATCTTCCCAGGCACAGAGGTGAGGCTTACTGGCCTGTAGTTCCCTGGGTTCTTCTTGATGCATTTCTTAGAAATGGGAGTTATGTGACCCTTTTTCCAGCCCTTGGGGCCCCTGCCTAGCAGCCATGACTTTTCAAATATGATGGAGATCAGCTCAGCAACCACATCAGCCAGATCCACCAGGATCCTGGGGGGCACCTCATCCAGTCCCATGGACTTGCAGACATTCAGTCTCTTGAGGCGGTCTCAGACTTGCTCTGCCCTTACACTGAGGGGGATTTACTCCCCCAGTTCCCACCTAGAGGTTCAGGAATGCAAGGTTCATTAGCATTAAACACTGGAGAAATTATTAAAATGTTGGGAAAGCGTGTTTGCTATAAGACATTAACTCTGAAGAGTGCTCCTACTGCGTAGGAGATTTTTCTGAAGTTCAGTTATCACAGGTTAGATTGTAGGTTGATTTACAAGGTGTTCCTGTTTGAGATAATGAATGTAAATTCATTTGGGGAACCATTAGAAGTCCAAAAGTGATTTAAGATTGAGGGGCAGACACATATCTGCTCATACCATGAGAAGGTACGTTAGTGAAAACATGGCTTGAAGAGTGTTTGACAAGTGTCTGATTTCTGCCTGTATGACCTGCTTGGTCCTTGCTGTACTGTCACTGCACTGGTGTAATCATCTAATCCTCATACCACCAGCTGGGGAACGTTGGGTGGGAATAATTAGATACAGGAGTTCAGAAATGGTTAAATACAATCATGCATTGAAAAGAATTAAGTAAAACCTGACATTTTTATGTAAACAATTCTTTCCTTATTTGGTTTTGGTTTAATATGAATGAAAATTCGTTCAAGGCCAGGTTGGATGAGGCCCTGAGCAACCTGATCTATTTGGGGGTGTCCCTGCTTCTTGCAGGGGGGTTGGACTAGATGACCTCTGGGAGTCCCTTCCAACTCTAGCTAGTCTATGATTCTATGGAAATTATGTTTGAGCTAATGTGGCACAGTGCTGTATTTCTTCCACTTTACATCCTGGATTCATATAAAATGTTTTGTAGCAAGTGTATTTTAACATATTTTCTAATGTTTTCTTCTGTTTTAAATTAAATATTTCCACTAACTCTACATGCCCCCAAACCAGAAACCAACAACAAAAAAAGAAGTTTTACCCTTTTCTTTGTAGAAAATATAGAATCTTTGGTGTTGGAAGGGACTTGTGGAAGTCTCCTAGTTCAGCCTCTGCTCAGAGCAGGGTCAACATAGAATTCCAGCCAGGTTAGGCATTTGTCCACTTGGGTCTGGAAAACCACAGCACCTTTATGCTGATGCTGTTCCACAGCTTGACTGTCCTGGTAGTAACTAACAAGGTTTTCCCCTGTTGTGGTTTTTTTTGTTGTTGGGTTTTTTTTTGTTTGTTTGTTGGTTTTTTTTTGGTTTTTTTTGTTTGGTTTTTTGTGGTTTTTTTTGTGTGTTTTTTTTTTAATAAACAGATTGTATGTCTTGTATTTCTGATCCTTGTGTATCTTTCACTGCATACCTTGGTAAAGAGCCTTTCTCCCTTTCAGAGTAACCCCTTTGTAGGTATTTGAAGAGTGCTCTTCAGTCACCCAAAGCCTGCCCTTCTCTAGACTAAACAAGCTAAGCTTTCTCAGACTCAGTCAAGTCCCTTGATCATTGCAGTGATATTTTACTGGACTTGTTTGAGTTTATTTGCATCATTCTTGGACTGAGGGGCCTGAAGCTGGACACAGTATTCCCTTTGGTAGTTGAGAGAGGCACTGTTCTCCCTTCATTGACACATGTTGCTTCAGCATAGAAGACTGGTCAGGTTGGTCAAGCATGATTTAACTTTGATAAATCTGTTGGCTGTTTTCAGTCATCTTCTGTGTGTCCAGAACTCATTTCCAACAGTGTTTATACAGACTGTTTCAGGGACCAAACCGAGGCTGATGCTGGTGAGCCTGCACTTTGCTGTGTCTTTTAATATCTTTTTGGAGACAGTTGTAATATTTACCTGTATCAAAGATGTCCCAAGAGGGCTGCATTTTGTCAGCCAGATATCTCAACACCAACAGCTGCATCCTATCTGCTCCTACAGGCTGGTGTTGGTCAGGATTTCTTGAGAGGTATTTGGTTTGATCCTGTGCTACAGAGGTTGTTCCTCTCCTCTTTGAACATTGTCTTTAGACACAAAGACTTGGGAGACTGTGTCAGTGAAAACAGCACAATGAAGGCGTTGCACACCTCAGCCTGTTGCTAAACCATCACACCATCCCTACTCTCACAGCTAATGTACAGCTAGGGGCTTGTCTCTTGATGACCCTTGCCAGCCTGGACTGTAGCTGAGCTTTGTTCTTCCTAGTGCCATCACTTAATGTTTGGGCAGTGTTTCTGTATTCCTGTGTACCATACCTGCTCTTCTGTGCTGGGGCTCACCACGAGATGCTTGTTGTGCCAAGGTCATATTCTGAAACACCTGCTCATTCTGCTCAGTATCTGTATAGAGCATTCTAGGCTGCTTCCCAAAGGATGTGTCCCATCAGTCCCCTAAAATCTGACCAGTTTCAGAATTTTGCATAGCTGAATTCTGCTCTCCTGAAGTCCAGGGTCTGTGCTCTGCTGCTTGCCCTTCTCACACCCCTTGGCAATTTGGAAGTTCTTGTTTTGTGGTCACTAAAGCTGAGGATTCTACTGAATGTGTCACCCACAACAGCTTCATCATTTGTGAGTACCAGATCTGGAAAACTTACTAGATGGGTTAACCATGGATTATTTGTTTTAGGAAGCTTATGTCTGACACCTTCTGGAAACCTCCTGACTTGTTGGCTTGCCCCTGTGCTGCCTTTGCAGGAAATGTCAGGGAGATTCAAGTTCATCATAAGAACCAGGGTCTGTGATCTGGAGACTCACTGCTTAAACAGGAGTGGTGTTCTTCCTGTCTCCTTGGGTTGGTTGCTGGTAACAAATGACTCCCATGATGTCACCTTTGGTGATCTCTCCTCTGATCCAGACCTGCACGCTCAATAGGCCTCTCACCCAGTCCATAGAGGAGCTCTAGACATTTGACTTGTCCCTTCACATGAATGGTGGCCCCTCCTGCCTCTCTTCCTTGCCTGTGCTTACTGAAAGCCCTGTATTCGACCGTCACCAAATGTGTGTGTGGCTACCAGAGCTGTCCCACCATGTGGGTTAGTCGGTTGGGTTTGTGTACCGGCATCTCTTGGCATAACCATGGCTCTTTCTGCCCGATTCAGCAGCTTTGTATTTGTGTACTGGCACATGAGGTTGTGCCAATACCACCTCTCACCCTGTTTCATTCTTCCTGCAGGTTCTCTTTATCTTTCACAAAGGCATAGATGACACTGTTGAGTCAGATCTACAGTACATCGAGAGTAACTACAAAACTTTGGGTGCAAAGGTGAAGGACACAGGGGTGTCAAATGTACTGTAAAAACATTCATCTGCCAGCATAACATTTCCTTTACATACAATAAAATCTGCAAACTGTAGTAATTAGTTAGGAGTTCCTGAAAGCTAAGACAAACATGTATTTCCTCAGGAGAAACAGAGTGCTTGAATTCCTCGGCCCATTGTGCTGCTTTCTGCAGGGCTCAGGTCTGGCTTTCAGCAGCGCTCTGCTCAGCGGGGACTTCACCCTGCACAACTTGAAAAAGGTAGCTGGTTTTTTTTCCTTGGTGTTTTTAACACCTTTAGTTTGCCAAGTCGTTTTTCTTATGTTTATAAGAATGAGGACAGAAGTGTGTTGCCTGCAAGCAGTTCCAGATAATTTTGACACTTAATGTGGGTTATTAACCAAGCACTGCTTTAATGGGCTTAAGAATGGATAACTTATTCACAAAATTAGGGTACTTAACCTCTAAGATCAGTTTTCTTATTGTTCAGAAAGAAAGAAACTAGTCTGAGTCATACCTGAAAGCCTTCTGTAATCAGAAGGAACAATCTACATCTTTTGAATTAAAGGCTGTGTGGTGTAGGTGTGTTGCAGAAGTGTGATGGGCTGCAGCATGGAATGTGTGCATTCCAGCTATTGTGTGGCTATTTAATTACTCCTTAAATTACTCTGGAGACTGAAACTATCCAGTGTCATACATGTGGAGCTATCCAACAACAGCAACAAAAGCTGTTTTATGTTGGCTTGTAAGCTTGTTGTTATTCTGGTGTACTATGGGTACTGCTAAAGTTACTGGTTCCCGTATGACGGTGTCAATATGCTCTGTGCAGTACTCACCACTGAATGTGGGATATTTCCCAATCTTGTTGGCAATTGGTGGTCGTGGCGGGGCCTGTTTTCCTCTACTAATGCTCACCTGCACATGACTTGATCTCACAGAGCTCAGAGAAGAGGCTCTCATGTTCTCCTATCTAGTAAGCAGTTACAAAGTGCAGAAAGGTCTCCCCTTAACCTTTTGTGTCTGTTCAATATTCCCCACTCGCAGCCTCTGTTTGCATGTCATACCCTCAGCTTCCTGATGGTCTCCTTTACTTCACTCCAATGTATCGGTGCCACTGGAGAGCCTGAAGTTGGGCACAGTTTGCAAGTGAACTGGGACAAATGTGGAACACAAGAGATCAGTCAACATCCTCAAACCTTTCTGACTGCACTCCTGCTAGGACAGTCCGTAGTCCTCACTGCAGCAAGGGCACACCACTGATGTTTTGTGGGCCAATGGCACTCCAAGATATTCTTCTGAAAAGAAGCTTCCTGATCAGTCAGTGTCCCACCTGTATTTGTTGTATGGGTTTATATTCTCCTACGTGCAGGCCTCTGCACTTTTTAGCTTTAAAGGATTCGTATATAGAGATGGGATGTACCTTTAAAAAAAAATTCACCTGAACCTGATTTTGAAATGCTTTTTTTGGTCTTTATCTGTAAAAGTAGTGCTTTTACTTGCCCAGGACATTTAGGAACTAATAGAATTTGTGTATTTCATAAAAATCTAGTCCCAGGACTTTATTTCCTTCATTGCAAAAGCTGAGTTGAAAATATGTTAAATGCGAAGATAGGCAGGTTGTGCTGCCAGAGGGTTTTATGGCAGTGTTATAACTGGGTAGTTTATCACAGGAACTTTGAAGTCTCTGGATTGAAGGCGTAAGAGAATCGCCAAGCGCGTTCTATGGGGAGTTGTAGTCCTTTAAGGTTAAGAGGCTAGTGGCAGTCCATAGCCATTAACAACACATTAACTGCACAGCAGAAATCCTGGAAAATGGTAAGAACACCGAAACAGGTACTGGGTGTGTACAGACAGCAAAAGGTAGCCAAGAGCTTCCCTATGGGTACAGCCACACATGGGAGTGAATTGTTCTTTTGTTGATTCTGGTCAGTGTGTTTCCAGAAGAGGAACAGAAGCACTCATAAAGAGGAGGGCTTTAATGAACAACCTTTGGTTTCCAACTCTGCTGATAGCTTTCATTAAATTCCAGAAGGTATTCCTCATGGTTTTAAGCTTCTAGAGTGCAGTAGGTAGCCAAGTGAATAGTTAACTTACGTGTAAAAACTCACATTTCCTCCAGTTCAGGGGTGTGTGTGTTCATGGTTACCTTGCACAGTGAGTTGGGGTTGGGAAAACAAATCAAACAAGAAAAAAACCTTTAAAGAGATGACTCAGCTGTCACTCTAGCAGGTGATTTGGATCGACAAAGTCCTTCAGCAGTGCAATGGCAAAACAATAAAAGCCTTGTTTCCCAAGAATGTGTGCTGCTTGAGTTATTTGGAGGAATTGGGGTAATGACAAATATCAGTAACTCTTTAGATTCAGGAGTTCTGATTCAGTTCTTACCACTTGAATTTTAGCTCCCACGTTTTGACCATTACTAAGCTGATTTATCATGTAATACATTCCAAAGAATTTAAACTAATCATAACAAAGAATGTGTTATCCTCTAAATAGTTGCTCTTAAATTTATGGGGAAATTGTTTCTCTTCTGTTCTTCATGAACTTTTGGAAGTTCCTTGCATTGTGCCCTAGCTGTGGTTTGTTTTGATGTGAGCTGTAGATGGTGTGCTGGATCCTGACGTGTTTTTCTCTTAGGGGACAAGAGTTTTTGCTAGTTCACAAGTGCTTTGCACTGTGCAGTGTATTAATTTCATGCATTATGTGTTGGAAAATACAGTGTCAAGTCCTTGCAGGCTTAAAAACCGAACAGAACCATTAGTGGGTTGTACTGAGAGCTAGCTGTGTTCTATGCTTCAGTAAGGCTCTTGACTTAGGCTTCTAGGTGTCTAAAAAAGCATAACTAGAACTGGCTCCAAAATGGGCTGCTGATTTTAAAAAGCATCACAGTCTTGGAAGAGTTGAGGAGCTAACTTAAGGATTCACCTTGGTATGTTCAACATTAACTAGTACCATGAGGACCCATACTATGGATTGTCTTGGAGACTACAATGTGTAGAGGGTGCAGCAGGTAGGAAGATGACATCTGAGTAATAGGAACTTGCTACAGATCAGTAGTGTTGTTCTGAATTTTTGCATCCTTGTATAGAAAAGCATTTGAATTTTGTATAAGAATTTTTTGTTTATATGTAAGCATTGAATTATTGATATGGAGATTGTTGCAAGACTTTAGCATCTGATTGCCTTTCTTATTGACTCTTGAAGTGTTGCAATGTTTATTTTGGTAGTGATGTGTTGTCAAACTCAAATCTGGTTTTGTATATTTAAGAAGTGTAGGCTCAGAGCTGGCCCAAGGTGAGTGTGTATCTTTGCCAAGGTATGTGAGTTTAGAAGACAGGAGCACGTCGTGCAAAATCAAAAGTGCATTTACTTCAGATTATCAACCTTATACAGTCCAAGGAGGGTTTGAGAAGAGCAATGCCCAGATGTTTTACTAGAGTTGAATGACTAAACAAAATAATTGGCGGTTGAGATTTAAGTAATGTAACAGAGGTAACCTGTGCACTCCTGGTGCTTTAGAAGCTGTGTATGCTCTAGAGAACATTGGAGGTTGTTTAAAACATTTAAAACTCTGTGTTAGGTCCACTAGATTGTCATTAGAGGGGAATGAAGCAGTATAGAGGGATTGTTGCTATGAAGCAGCATTTCCTTTGCTTGCTCCAAACAACCCTGTTTGTAGCGGTACATTGTGTGACTTACCTGCTTTGTAGATCACAGAATCACGGAATGTCAGGAGTTGGAAGGAACCTCAAAAGATCATCCAGTCCAACCCCCTGCCTGGGCAGGATCACCTCAATTAAACCACACAGGAACTTGTCCAGATTGGTCTTGAATGTCTCCAGAGAAGGAGACTCCACAACCTCTCTGGGCAGCCTGGCCCAGAGCTCCATCACCCTCACAGGGAAATAGTTTCTCCTTACATTCACACGGAACTTTCTCTGTTCAGCTTGGACCCATTGCCCCTTGTCCTGTCACTGGCCATCACTGAGAAGAGCCTGGCTCCATCCTCCTGACACTCACCCTTTACATATTTATAAATGTAAATGGGCTCACCCCTCAGTCTCCTCCAAGCTGAAGAGCCCCAGCTCCCTCAGCCTGTCCTCATGTTGAAGGCGATTCAGTTAAATTGTTACTAGAACATAGGATATGTTTATGTGTAAAGCTTCCTCTAATAATTCATCTTGATATCTTGTATCATTCTAGTCCAGTTCATATTTCCTTTCCCACTGCAATAATTCCTTCCCTGTCTGTTTTCTTAGAGCTGCCACTACACCTGCGTTGTCCTTAACATTTTTATGTGAAAAAGAAAAACAAATGACAGGAGACAATACCAAAACTTTTACTAGGGCTGATATAAACAACAGTTTCAGTTGTTTCGTTTTAAGTCGTAGCAACTTTGCTGCTGACACAGCAGAAGAGACCTGAGTTGACTCCTTAGTGGAGTTTTCTTTAGATTATGGGACGAGATTATTTGAAAGCAAAATGATGAGTAGGAGCTGTACTCGTGTATGGGTTGTGTGAGATAGATGTGTTAGGTACAAGACCTGCTTGGCCTCACATACTAAGCGAAATGCTGGAACCTGTGCAGTAAGAATGTTGTGTACAGTGAATGTATCTGCGTGTAGGTATTGGTTGCAGTTAAATACAGATTAAATTCACCTTTACAGTATGATTTTTCCCCGTGTTTTTGACCGAAATGATTTCTTCTCAAAGCTGTGTTTGCTCTGAATAGTTCTTAGGAACACTTCTGTGTTTGAGAGGCAACCAAGATTAGATGTTAAGGTGTAGTGTTTTGTAGTTGAAACACACTAGTGAGCCCACAATCAGCTGCCCAGCTTTATAAAGGAAGCATAAAATATTATATTGCCCACAAACACCAGCTGTAAACCACTAATGTCTACATTAGTTCAGTAACTTCACAGTCCCCAAGTTTAATTGTCTAACAGGGTAACCTGTGGCAATGTGAGTCTTCACAGCAGTGTTAGGCCTACTGTGAGCAGAGGGAAGTGTTGCATAGTTGCAAGTGTTTATCAAGGTTTTACTCTGTTTTTCTTCAGATGGTAAATAAACCTTGAGGGAGAGCATGCTGGAACAGGCAGATGTTCAGAAGGTGAATACTGCTTTTTAACACAGGGGTGGCAGTTACCAGGGAAATCCTAAACGGTTTAAGGAAGTGAACTTCATGAAGAACAGCTCTCTTAAAGGTAGAGTGTTGTCCAAGTAGTATGGCTTAGAGAAATTGAAACCTTCAACTTAGCAACTCACCTGGAGAGCAGTTTCATAGGCTGATGCTGTGTGTACAATACAGGCTGTGCTGGTCATGAGAGTAGAGGGCAAACCCAGTCTCAGTATGTATTGATCAAGGAATGTTGAAGTCTCTTTTTCTCTGTGTGTTTCACCAGGGGAAGGATCCTGTATAGCAGGAGTGGGTTTAGGGCTGAAAGCTTAGAGGAATAGAGCAGATATATGGGACTGGTCGCACTGACTGGGGAGGAGGAGTGGTGTGGTGGGGAAGTTGCTGTGTGTATGGCAGGAATGTGGTTTTGCATACACCTGTTCAGGCTGAGGAAGACTCTGCTGAGAATGAAGGCTTATCAAAATGGACAAGATGGGGGCCAGTGACACTGTGCTGCCCTGTACAGCTAAACTGACTCCTCTCTGCCCTGGAGAGTTCTGACCAGCCTGGTGGTGTCCCTTGGCAGACCTTTTCTTGCCTTTTTTGAGGCAAGGCAAAACTTATGAGGAATGATGTGAAAAACAGATGGAAAACAACGTGCAAGTAAACCACAAGTAATTTATGCATTGCTTACTCCAGACTCAGTTCTTTCCAATGTTTCTTGCAATCAGGTCACCCTGGCGCACCAGTGAGTAGTTAATGATGCACCAGGGTGGAAGAAGTGAACTGAGAACAGAAGAGGAAATTAAGCTGGAAAATCTGAAAAATGTAGGCAGTGATTCAAATGTATTCCTGGAGAAAAGCACGATTCAATCAGCAACATGAACACAAATGGAAGTGAACGGATGGTACATGCAGTGAAAGTTCCCTGTAGTTGTTTTGTAGGTTTGGGTTTGTTTTTTTCTTTAATGGACCTTTTTGTAGTTACAGTTGATACAAGTCAAGCAAGGATGCTGTCTGTCTTGTTCATAGAACTAAATTGAGTTTTTTTTTCCCCCTCATCTCCTTACCATTATCCTTAGTTTCCATCTTTGTGTCAGGAACATAGTTTCCTGACAGTAGAACTTGTTTCTTATATTATGTCCCATGCTGAGATGCATATCCTAACTCTTAAAAGGTTACTCCGTTTCTAAATCATTTTATGACTTAAGAATTCTATTGGTATTATTTTGATTTTATCAATAACCATCAGAAATAGGTTTCAATATTGTAAAACACTTAATTCTGCACTCTAGTGTATCTCACATGCTGCTTCTGTCCTGTTAATATATTGCTTCTGCCTTAGAAAGATTAACTATGAGATTGATGCAAATGATTGAAAAAAGGTGAAAGATACTGCATGTTATATGCCTATATGGCTTCTGTTTTTAATGGCAGAGTTAAGTAAAAAACTTCCCATAATGGACAGTGTTGCAGAATTAACAGTCAGAATTTTAGACTTTATGTGTGGTTTTTTTTTTTTTAATTAGTCCTCCTTCTTAATATTTTCTTTTTTTTTTTCCCTGTTGTCTATGGCAAATGAAGTTGATGTGGCATAAGATGTGGAATTTAAACGGGAGCTGGTTTGTCCCTGGCACAAATCTGAGATACACAGGCTGGGGGTTTTGCCAGTGTAGAAAAAAATGTGAGCTCAGGCATCATCAATGCAGACTTACCCGTACCAGAGGACCCTTAGTTATCGAGTGGCTCATACTATATTCAGTTTAGTTTGTGTTTTGTTAGAATTTTGGGTTTTTTTTTAAGCTTTTTATTCCAGTAAGTAAATGCACCGTCATGTTCAAGTGACCTTAAAAGGATCTGAATTCCATATCAGTTTGCATCTGAAATTTAGGGAGCACATGAGAAAATAATTATGTTTATTTAGGAGTATGAAGAGTTATTTCCTCAGATGAATGAGTACAATTACCTGTACTCATCTAAATATTTACATATTTTTTGTAAGTGGATGATAGTGTTCATATTGGGAAAATCAGTCTTGTTTCTTCTCTGAATATTGACAATGTACCTGTAACAGGCTTAAACTTCAAGGTATGTGACTGTGTTTATTTGGCAGTGTGGTTCACACTAGAAAAATTAAATTTGTTACCATGGCAATTGCTTTTCATTTAATTCCTTAGAAGAATATCACTTCATGTCGGCGAAAAAAAACATCTTGATTCAAAGGAAATAATTATTTATGCCTAGACCCTTGTGTTTCTTCAGAATAGTTTTATTCTGCCAATAAGACCTCGTGTGAGGTGAAAAAAGTAAGTCTTAAGTAGTAGCCATAGTTAAAGGCTTGAACGGATCTGTATGTCTGATAGAAAATTACTGAGAATTGTGCCAGCCAGGAGCACCTTTTTCTCCTTGAAAGATGGTGTATGAACAATTACAAATGATTATTGGCACTTTGGGAGCTTTTGTGGTTTGTTTGCAGTTTTGCTTGTTAGGCACTTAGAAGCCATCCTCGACAGCCATCTCTGCAGCGTGTTTCAGAACACAAATGTGGTGGTCGAGGTGTTCCTGGAAGCTCTGACTTGTACCCTTTCCTCAAATTCTCTTTATTACCTAGAAAAACAATCAACTTGAAGCAACACTTAAGAATGGCCATCTGATGTTCAGGAGTTATTTCAGGGTCAAGGTTTATGCGGATGTCAGATTTCCAAATGTACTTAACAGTAATACTGTAGTCTTTTTGTTGTTGTTGTTGTTGAGTTTTACTAGAAATGGGAGAGAAATTGAACCTTCTAAATTAAAAAAAAAAAAGCAAAAAAAAAAGCTATATCCCCTACTCAGTAATGCAGGAACGACATGTCAATTTAATTGCAAAGGAAAAGCCTCTGTTTCCTCTTACAGATTCGCATTCTCATGTTCTTTGTTAGAAAATGAATGTCTTGCTTCATGGCAAGTTTTTAGTATTCCAATGTTTTCATTTGGTGACAGCAGACAACAGTGTTTGTCAGAACGTGTTGTTGGCAATCTCATAACTGTTTGAAAAATACTGAATATTTTTGTCGTGAAAGCCATTACCTGAAGGTTTTTATTTTTGTCATTTAGTAGCTTTTAGGAGACAAAATTTGACTCAGAAGAAAAAAATTTGTTTCAAAATTAGAAAACTTAATTTTCGTATAAGGCCTCTTGTATCTAGAGGCCTAAGAACGAACTTGTGGTGACATTAGGGAGCATATATCTATTCTTATTAGATGTAAGTGTGCTGCATATTGCTTATTGCATTAAAATAAATGTAAAAATAAGCATGGCTGAAGTGCAGGGAGAAAGGCTAGCTGTTTGTCTGGTCCCTGTTGGTTAGCGCTAGGCCAGGTAGAACAGCCCGGTCAGACCAAGCTCCACCAGCCACGCCCCAGCAATGGGCCGTACTCCATTTTGAGAGCCTTCGGGGTGCCTAGCGATGGCTCATCTGAAGGGGAAAAGGCAGCCACTCCAATCCTGCAGCACAGGCAGGTATGTGGTCTGGTCTTTGAGCAGAAATTGTGGGAAGTCTCTTTCTGTTGGGAAACAAAAGGACTTATTTTTTGAAACAGGCACTGAAGATGAGAGCTATCCTGAAGTATAGGATCTGTCTTACCAGAAGGATCTACCTTATAAATTAATTTATTTTTCATGTGATTCAGCTTTGAATTAAATAGAAGTTGTGTCAAATCAGAGCATTTTATTTTGGTGCCTGTTCTATTAAAGATGTAAGTTTAGGTATGAAATCCTTCGGTGGTTTTGATGCGCTCAAAGCAAAGCTGCAGAACAGTGGGCAGCTCAAGGTCTAGTTGCAGTGGGTTTTCCCTGTCATGGAAAAGATGCCAGTTACTTATTAATTTTGAATCTAGAGCATAAATTAGCAGAGCGCAGGAGGAAAATGTGTCAGCACACAACAGAGGTTCTAGGAAATTGAGAATTCAAAGAAGGCAGGAATCAGCAAAGAGTGAACACGTGGGAAATGGGTCAGTGTGATTATCAGAGTATCTTCTGAAAAACAGCACTTCCAAAAAGCTGGGATCAGGAGGTGCCCAGTTAGGATGCCTGTACAAAAATGATAAGCTTTTCTATAACTGCAGATTTTCCAATCACCTGGGTAGGACCACACTGAGTCACTGAAGTAAGCTGTCTCTCCTCAAGCTCTTTGTAGCCCAAGTTTATGTGCTAGGACAGGCTCACTTCAGTTTAGAATAACCCCAGAGTTTGATCTTAATTTTAGCACTCTGTTTCAACTGTACTATACCAACAGGGCCTTCAATCTGTTTTGCCTCTTGCAAGATTGTAGTGTTGAGGGAGAAAGAAGAATATAGTGAGCACTGATACAAGAAATAAAAATGGAAGAAATTTCTTCAGTGAGAGCAACGTGCTCAGATGAGGCAAAATGCATCAGACCAGATGATTTGCTTTTTGAGGTTTTCATGGAAACATTAATTTGTACAATTTGAGCAATGTAAGATACTTCAGTGATGGAGACTCTTTCTGGTAATGAAATTTTGGATGTCAGTTACAGTGTCTGAATGCTGGTTTGTTTTTCCCCTGCAGTGATCTAGAAAAAAATAATATCACAAGAATCACGAAGACAGACTTCACAGGACTGAAAAATCTCCGTGTCTTGTGAGTATAACACACCTTGTGTGTCTTTACAAGACTGTTTGAAGGTGCTAGTACTAAGAATGTCCATAACTCCAGGGATGAAATGCTAGTGATTTCTGATCATGACAGAGTTCTTTTAAACCATGCAACTGAAACAGTTTGTGACTTGAAACGTAAATTTTAGTTCTATACCCAAGTCTTAATGTAGTTTCAGAGCTGTTTAATTGTGTTCCTCACTGGTTTTCAGTAAATACTATGGTAATCATTTTGGTCTACTTATGGATAAATCAATTATACTAAAACACTACCAAATAGGACTTTCAGATTTTGGTCACTTTAAGGTATGGTCCCATTAATAGCACTTTTACAGAAGCTTAAGCAGAGCTTAATTAAGGATATTGCTAGATGTCAAAGTTTTATGCAAGGAAACCCATTAATTTTTTATCTAATATGAAGTATTAAATAAAAAGAAAATAGATGGTGGTGTCTTGCTCTGAAAGTATTGCACAGGAGCTTGTCTGTACTTCTAAATAGGCCTTGAACATCAAAAGGGGGAGCATCAGTGGACAACAGTAGTCATTCCTGACTTCCTATTTTCTGTGAACTTCAAATGACACCAGTAATATAATGATCAAAATTAGAACTTTTTAATAGATATTTAGTGTAGCTTTATGTAGATCTTTGTTTTTAATAATCCTGGGGATCCTGGAGCTGGGTGCAGTACTGCAGGTGAGATTTTCCCGGAGAGGGGCAGAATCTGCTGCCTCAGCATGCTCGTCATTCTTTTCTGATGCAGCCCAGAGCACATTGCCAGCTCATGTCCAGTTTCTCATCCACCAACACCCCCAAGTCCTTTTCCTCAGAGCTGCTCTTCTGTCTGCTCCCTGCCCAACCTGTAGCTGTGCTAGGATTGCCCTGACCCACGAGCAGGACATTGCATTTGCTGAATTTAATGAGGTTTGCATGTGCTGTAGGCTCTTGGAATCAGTTGTCTTGATTAAATTACCTAAGGATGTAAGAACCAGCCTGTAGAGCAAGGGCCTGTGCTTTGAGCATAACGGTTACGGTAATTAAACTTGAGGAACAAAAAAAATTTACTAAATCCGTCACTTAAGAGGCAATTTTTTAATTCAGTTTCTTCTTAGTGACCAAGAGGAACAGTACAGTTAATCCAAGTTGTTTTAATAATCTCTAATTATAACTGTTATTCTTACTTCTGTGAAAAGCAGTTTTCTAGATTGTGTGAAGAGAAGTGGGGAAACATTTATTCTGTTGCCTTAAAATTAACTGGTATTTCTTGAATTGCAGACACTTGGAAGAAAATCAGATTACTGTGATAGAACGTGGAGCATTTCAGGATCTAAAACAACTTGAGCGGCTGTAAGTGTCTCTGTTTATATTAGTGTGGAATAGTATTTTGTGATTACTAAATTAACATTCTTTAATAAAAAGAAATTTATACCTGCCTAAATTAAAGCATGCTTTTAAACACTTTGTAATTTATATTGCATTATGGCTAATTCTTTACATAAAATGTACAGTTGCTTGCCAAGAAAATAGAACTCTTATTTGATACCAGAATCTTCACATTATTATTAGAAGGACAATATCTGAGTAACTGTTAAAATTGATACACAGGTGAAGAAATATTTGCTTATAATATTTTCATATTATAATATATATAGTATATTTTAGTGTTTTTACATCTATAAAAACTGTCTGTGATAATGACAGTTGCACTTGTCTCCTTTGAGAGCCACAGTATTTCTGAAGGCAGTTGCCTTTAGGCTTAATTTTCTGATTAACCTGATTTCATTTCAAGTTACGTAACGCCACCGATATCAGTGAGTTCTGGAGTGTTGTTTAGTGGAGAAAAGACTCTAGTTTTCCTCTGCTTTTGATAGCAATTAAATATTTTTTTTTTTAAAGGGGTGAATGTAGAGGTCTCTTAATCCACAGTCTGATTTATAGGAAACTACTGGGCCTGTAAGATACCAAATATCAGTGTAGAAATGCTGTGCCCACTCTTGGGTGGGTGTATTGTGTAGCACTGTCAGTTAGCTAGGTTAGTCTTGTCTGTGTGTGATGGGAGCAGAACAAAATCTCTGTGGTTGTGAAATACTGGGAATTACTCCCTGCTGGAGGTGGGTAACTAATATGTAATTGCACACTGGTTTGGCGTGGCCATTTGTTAAAGGAAGAAGTGGGGATTTTATGCTTGTTGATGAAGTTGGTTACCTGCCAGGCATTTGTTGTAGGATGTTAGCTGATGTATTCTAAAGCAGCTTTCAAGAGTGAAGTTCCCTCTAGCAGTTGTTTGGGAGAAGTCTGGAATATTGACCACATGCTGTACTAAAATGGTTTCAGATGATCTCAGGATTAGATTTTCCTTTAAGTTGTTTAACTAGTGTCTTGAACTTTTAAAATTACCTTGCTCAGGATTTTTGTCTTGAATTCCAAACCTCCATTTATGGCAATCAGGGAGATGACTTCTAAATTGTTATTATAACTTATTTTTCAGTTCCTAGTACCTATATATCCAATTAGAAAGCACTTTCAGGGCAGGACTGTTCCCTCAGCTGATTAATTTCACATTTCTTGGGCAGTATAAAATACCCAGCCTAACTTTCCAGAATTAACCATAGCCTGACACTGTAGAAAAGTTCATTCACATTGCATCTCACCTTTGAGAGACAGTTTCTTAATTACTCAGCTCTAAAATAAAGGTCATTATATATATGTATATGTTTGTGTATAGGTGCCTTTCTCATATGTCTTTGTAAAGATAGATGTAATTCAATTACCAAATGATTTTTGAAAAAAATCTGTGAGGAGGGATGTGTGTTAGTAACCAAAAATGTTAGTCAAGTGCTGTCTTAAGGTGTTGTTTTTCTGTAGCCCCTCCTCTGTTAGCAAATGAAAAGAATTTATTTTGTGGAACCAGAAGTTAGGAAATGTGATACCTTTAATAGTGTCTGTTTAAGTATGTGATGTTTGAAAGTTTTAGGTTTTTTTTCCCCTGTGTGAGCTCTTAACTTGGCCTGTTAAACGTACTGAATCTCTGCTTCTCTTTTAGGATTGCCTGTCATTAAAATATTTCCTAAATGAATGTAGTATGAAAGGGAGGCCTGGAAAGTTGCAACTTTTCAGTATTTTAGCTTAAATCATTTTTAGGACAAAACTATAAATCTGATTTTTTTGCCATGAGTCAGTAGGCTTTGGAGAATGAACTGTGGAAAGTTTGGCATAACTTACAAAGGCTAAATTGCAACATTTTAGGTAATATTAAAGCTATTTTATTAAGTATTGTCAAACATTGCAAAATGTTAATGAAGAAAGTATGATGGTTGAATTTAAAAACCTGGCTTTTATCCATTTAATTTCTTTCAAATAACAAATAAAAATTGCTTATATCACTTCAATTTTGGAATAATGTTCTTTTTTGATCTATTGAAGTGGATGCAAAAGTAATCATTAACTTCTTTTTAAACAAAGCATCTATATTGGGTCAGACTTTAAAAAACAGGAGTAATTTCTATTCCTGGCAACAGACCATTTATAAAGGTCTTTCCTTCAAAGTAACAGTGGAAGTATATTGTTCCACTCCCCGCCCCATTGTAATCATTCAGTGGGTGTAACCTTAAGAGAATATTATTTTTGCTCAATATATTTTGACCTGTCTGGCTATTGAAACAAATCCATCATTAACTAAGTAAATTAGCAGAATGTTCTTTGAAATGTCCTGCACAACAGTCTAAGTAAATTTAAAATAAAATATCTGTAGAGCTGTTAGCTGCTGCTGCCCAAACCACCGTGATGATGGCTCTCCAGTTATATGGATTTTATTCTGTTGTTTTTCTTTTATTTCTTAATTTTGTGTGTGTGAGATTATTGCTTGTGGTACTGGCAGAACATCTAATGGCATTATTTAGATATAGAGCAGGGTATTGTCAAAGCTGTGTATTAACCTAATGAAACCTGGCAGTATGAGTGAAGGGAAGTACATAATGCCAGGTGTGTTAAACTGATTGACAGCACAAAGTGTAGAAATGATGTGATGTGGAAGTAGAAGCCACTTCTTACTTGGGCATATTTTTACTGAGCTTCCCAATACCCAGGAATTTTAACTATTGCCACTTAGTAAAATTTGGTGGTTTTAGTACAACTAGTTCTGCTGAGTCCCATCCCCTGAGGAACCCCCAAGAACCCTGAACCTCAGCGTTCTTGGGAATGTTCACTGCTCCCAGCTGTACTGGAAAACCTGATGTGTTTCTAGAGGTTTAATTCCAATAAGTGTCTATAGTTTTATTCCACAACATAATGATGAGTAGAGAGGTGGCTGTCCTTACGCAGCCAGGCAGTTGAGAGAATGAGAGTTGATACATTTGGGGCATGCCACTTACAGCCTTCTACTCAGGGTGCTGTGGTGCAGGGTGCTGTGGTGCAGGGTGCTGTGCAGCTTGTGGAGCCTACCTGTCCACAGGGTTTGCCCTCTGTGCTCTGATGGCTTCGGTATGTCTCCTCTCGGACTTGGTAGCTTCCCCCAGGCCCCTCTAGCTATCACCTTTCCTTTAGCTCCAAAGTGCTTCTTCCCCCAGAACTACTGCTAATTGATGTTGAATGCTAGACTTTGAGGGGCAGGTAGATCCATGTGTTCAGTAGGTGTTTAGAAAGCAGTGGAAAAGCTCAGCTAAAACAGGAAAGCCAGCTGTGAGTTGTGGTCGCCTGCCTTCCTTGCTGATAGCAGGGTAGCACTTGTAGACCAGCACTTGTGCCTGTCGGTACACAGCAGGTTGCAGAAACTCCAGGGCTCTTTAGTTCCCCTCTGCAGAGTTTTCCTGAGTGTCCTCATTCTGGCCTGCCCTGGCCAGAACCAGGACAGTGAGTAAACTAAAAGGTCTGACTGATCTCTTCTGACTTGGTGTTGTGGTTTGAAGTTCTGTGCAAACTCAGTGCTGTACTCTCCCAGTGTATTACACCCAGGTTTATTTTGAATTTCATCTCTGTGGTTTGCTATTAACACGCTGTATGCTTTTAAGATACTGGGCTTGTGAAATCTCATATGTGAAGAGGATGCAGAAGAAAGAGGCATATTGATGGGCCTAAAAGATGAACTGAAATTTCTTCCAGAGCCAGATGTATGTCACACATTTATGTGAAAAATGAGGCAGGATATAAGACACCAACCAATCCTGACTTTTCCACGGCCAACTGCCAGAAATTGTCACGTAGCTGTATTATCTTCAAAAGACTGGACTTTGGCTGATGGCTGGTTCTTTCTACTCAAATTAGTGTCTTTAGCTAGCATAAAAGATTTCAACATCTGAAAACACTAAAAATGTGTTTTTGTTGTTTACAGGAGTGGGGAAAAATGTATAGGCATAGCCAAATCAAATCTTTTTAAAGATTTAAAAATAATTAGCTTTAAAAAAAAGAAGGGGGTGGTGATGTGTGTGTAGGGAAAGTTAGAATCCAGTTTTTAACCCTAGCATATACATGTATGGTTTTATTCTTGTTCATGCTAAGAGAGTTGCATTTCACCTTTAACTGCAGAGATGCTACTGTGTGTTCAGTCTTTGTAAGAAGCTTCCCAAGTCCTTGATTAAGGTGTTCTGTTTATTGGGCATAGTGTACTGTAAAATTGCTGTTAGTGACCAGAGATGGTAGGGAGAAGAATATTGTTATGCTGTGCTTCGCAATCTGGATTTCATACACTGAGATTGAACAGGCTTTAAATAAATCATGGAATACAAAAAGCATCTTCCATAATTAACATGCTGAGTGGAAACATCACTAAGTGCTTCAGAGTAGTGGGCAAAATAATAAAAGCATTGGACAGTTCTTAGCTGTTGTAAACAAAAGCTTATTGCAAGTCTCTGGCAGCACAGACAAACCTATAGTGTTTACACAAGGTTTGCAGTGTGTGCAGTTTAGATGTTTTTCTGGAACTGCATATCATACACTCATTTATGAAGCCATATGGATTTGTAAATATGTAAGACAGTTTGAATGTAACCCTTAAGAAAAGAGCTTTATTGTTTCGTGTCTCCATTTCCCTATGACATTAGGGATAAGATATCTAATTGGAAATCAGTGATTATAAAATGCTTATAGGGAAATACTTGAGAACAAAGAGACACTAAAATGGATCTAGAGCTGTGGTCTGATATTTAATGTGTTTTATTACTTGTGTACTTCACTCTTCCTTCTCAAACTGTCGTGTGGAAGTTGGTGTAGTACCAGGTTCCCCAGGATTAAGTGCTGTTTTAGGAGTGATAAATGATAACCTTTGCCTGTGTTCTGGTCCCAAGACAGCTCTTTGCGCTTGCTCCTCTGAGGAGGGTGGGAATGGTAAATTGGGGCTGCTAGAGGCATTCTGAAACAGGGATGTCTTTGCACACGGGAGGTATAGATGTGTTTGTGTTCATACCTAGGGCAGTAGCATCCCCCATGGATGTGTGAGGAACTGGGTGTAGCCTATGTCAAAACTAGTTCTGCTGTGCTGGGCAGAATTATTGCTTCAACAGTTGCTGTCAGTAGGATAAATGTATCTGATCTGTCTAGTTCCAGGTCCTAGACTGGAGGGTGTCAGCGGTGTTACCTATTGTGAATGGAGAAATCAGGTTCTAACAGAGGCCAGTTACCTGCTATTTGTGTCAGCTGACAAGGAATATCAAAAAATGACATTCAGTTTGTGACTTTGAGGTGTGTTCTTGCTCTCCTGATGTGAAGAACAGACTAGTACTTAGTTCTTGTTCTGTCTGCATCTGCAAACTAACAGTATGAAGCTCCTTGATACATTAGCTGATGACTGCAAGTTCAAGCAATACTGATGTTGCTTAATATAGAATGAATACTGTTAATAATGTCATGCCTTCTAAGAAATTATTTTAGTTTAAAAGGAAAAAAGGAATCCTATAACCAACATCTGAAAGAAAGTCTCTTTTACCTTACATTTTCAAGTGAAGTTTAGTATAGCCTTTCCAGTGGATGTCTGTGTTACTGTTACATTGTGAGAAGTCCAACAGGAGTTAGAATCTTTTGGGTGTGAGTATCTGAAGGGCTGCTCTTGGTTTGATCGCTGAAGGTCAATGGGACAATCACAGTGAATGGAGCATGCTGAACCGTGTGTTATTTAAGTCACTCCCAAGCCTTTTTTACTCCTCTAGCTTGGGGTTTGGCCCAAGGCTTCCCTTTTCAGACAGTCCCTCTGAAAAATATAAGGGAAAATTATGAATTTATTTGGAGGGACTGAATTAACTTGCATGGGTAAAGTCTGTTTTAAGAATTGCATTGCCTTGGGGTATTCTCTTTCAGGTAGCCATAATGTAGTTTTTACTGCTTAATTGAGAACCACATTATTCTAGGTACTTCATCTGCATAATTTTCTTACCCTGATAGCAGTAGAGTAGCAGCAACACCCTCAGAGGCTTTCTAAGTTGATGAGTTCCTTCACTGACTTACTGCACAGACTTCACAGTTTGATCCTGCTTCTGACTTCAGACCAGAAATCTAGTTTATATGTCTATAATGTATACTCTAGAGGAGCATTCACTTCTGTTTTCAACAGAATGCAGGAAAGCATGCTCCCTGTCTCTCTACCTTTTGCCTTAGTCTCAGAGAATGGCTGTCCCAAGTGACATCATGAGAGCTGTCTATGAGTTTTCTTGGCAGAAGCCAAGCAAAAGCTCTTGGTTTCGAGTGTCCACGTGAAGAAATAGGTTGAGTCTCTAAGTGCTGATGTGTTGAGGCTATGTGTAAATTCATCACAGTGCATCCTCCTGTGTTATCACAGTGGTCTTTGGGCATCCACGTGAGAGGTGTTTCTTGACCTTCTTTGCTGGTCTTGGGTTAATGCAGGTTTCCTGATCTCTCTCATGAATTCTGCTTCCCTGTTATTCCACCACATCCATTGCACCATGCAGTGCTAGCCCAAGTGTTGTCACTTCCTAGCATCTTCTCATGCAGAGTAAAGCCAGAATGATTCGCTATTCCCCACACAGGCAATCTCTGAGCACAGAGCTATTCAGGGTTTTTTGTGTGGAGCTAAATTGAAACTAGGCTTTGCTGATGCTTTTAGTGTGCTCATCGGCTGGGTGATAATGTTAACTTTAAACCTGGGATGTTTATGACTTGTTCTTGGAGCTGATGATCCCTTTTCTGAAGGTAATCTTAAGTCTCTCTGTTAAATTAGTTTATGTTGAGTCATGCAGGACAAGAGCAGTAGCAAGAAAGTGGTAGTTCTTGGTATATTTTATATAAATTGTGTATAATTAAAATAATAAAATAGATATTGATAGCTTGAGTATGAGAGTACACCCCAATAAATCATTGGGGAGAATGTAAATGCTATGTCTTATTGAATCACATTTTGGCTCAAGCTGACATTTCACCTTTATTAGTTCTTGGAAGGAAAGGAGGAAGCTCGTTAATTTTGTAATTCTTACGAAATTGATACAGTTTTACTTGCTGCTCTGAGCTCAAACAGCCAAAATAAATGTTCCCAAGATATGGCTCACATGCTTCATTTATCTGTCAGTCCTGTACAATGGCAGCTTGGAATGATTTCATTGGAATATATTTTTCTTATTCTACCTAACTACCAGTATCTTAAAAATGGTGGTCATTTAAGTAAATGACGTACCAGATATGGTCAGGAAAGATTTTTATTTTTTTTAACACAGAAGAATCTTCTCTTTGCTGTTCCCATAATTCAGATGTACAGTCAATATAAAATTGTTGTGTGGGAAGACAAATCTGCAATCATTTGTCCAAAAAGTTGTTCTTGTTGAAAAGGAATGTTATGAGATCTCCAGTACATACATTTCCATATAGAGTCAAACTTCTAGTGGTTAAGGACAGAGGAAAATACTCAAGTATGGACTATTTCATGCAGATATATAGTGAATAATATATTCTATCATTCTGATGAATTTTTCAGTAAAAAAAATTTTCAGGAAAAATTTCTTCAAGGAAAGAAGTCAATCATTGGACCAGGTTTCCCAGGGTAGTGGTGGAATCACCATCCCTGGAGGTACTTCAAAGACACGTAGGTGTGGTGTTTTGGGACATGGTTCAGTGGTGGGCTTGGCAATGCTATGTTAACCACTGGCCTTGATCTTCAATGTCTTTTTCCAACCTTAATTATTCTATGATTCAATATTTCTTTTTATGTTTATTTTTTGTTTTTATTTTTATGTTGTTAGAATAAATTTTTAACTGATAGAACAGCTGTCACTTTCTGGCCCTTTGGGGACAATTCAGTGAATAAAGTAGTTGTAGATTTGTAGATGAGT
This sequence comes from Heliornis fulica, assembly GCA_013399135.1. Taxonomy (NCBI): domain Eukaryota; kingdom Metazoa; phylum Chordata; class Aves; order Gruiformes; family Heliornithidae; genus Heliornis; species Heliornis fulica. Next base: position 130,795 of record VXBZ01010664.1, read on the forward strand.
GGTGGCTATCTTATAATCTATGCATTTGGGAAAATGGTAGTTCCTGATATCAGTGTTTGTGCTGTGCACTCCCAGAGGGCACTGATATCCTCAGACTTCATAGTTTACTCTGTCTGTAGCATGTAATTCTGTAATTACATATTCCTCGCTTGTTGCTGAACTTTTTTTTTTTCGATGCAGGAGTGAACCTTTAATTTCTCTTGTAAACACTAGAAAAATAAATAGCTTGGCATGTCTTTTCTGAAGGAAGCCATTAGCAGCTCTGTCAGTAGGTCTGCACAGGAGGGATCCAAACACAGGAAAAGTGCAAGAGAGGCAGAGGGCAGCTCCAAGAGAGCTGGATGCACGCTTGAGGGAGTTGGTTTTGGTTTGCATTAGTATGTCTGACCAGGGCTGCAAAACAAAGAGGTTTATTTTAACAATATGATAATAAACGAGCCTGGTTTCATCAAAAACATTTTCATAGTAGGTCACTGACCCATAAGAACTCATGGAAAAACAAATTTGGGTCCTATTTGTGTAGAGGAGGTTCTGTAACCACAGGGTTCTTAAGCTTCTGGAAGTGATGGTTGCAAAGCATAGGGAGTAACAACACTAGTGCTGCAGCATCACCATAATTCAGTTGGCCTCCTGATCCACACTGAGCATTACATCAGAGGCTGTAACCATTATTCTCTTCTGTGGCTTGTTTGTTTGATTTGAGCAGTGTTTTATACTTCATGAAGATTTATGGGAGCATTTGCTTAAGCGAAACATTTGAGGATTTTGCAGTCATTTCTCCAGGGTCTGTGGGAAATACTTAAAGGCCTGTGTTACTGTTGGGTAAGAACTGCTGTATCACTGGTCTGGAATAATTTGGATCAACTTTTTTTTTTTTTTTTGCTTAATTCTATCAAGAGGGTTTTGCTTCCTTGAGCTTCCTCACATTAGGAGGATTATTCTGCTTGCCATCTTAGAAATCCTATGTTATCGGCTGAATTTCACGCTGCTGAGCACAGTGATCCTTAAATAATCCTGTGTGAGTGGAGCAGTGAAATGTTGGTGATGAATTCAAGGTACTTAACATCTTTTAGTTGATTCTTGGAGCTATGTGAACACGTGGGTGTTGGAGCCTTTCTGTCATTGGTCAGACCAATACTGATTTGCTTATGCTTTTCTTCTGGCACAACTCCGTTTGGACTGTGCCTGTTGAACTGGAGCTCACTCACCTGTAGCTGCAGCCATCTGAACAGAAAAAACTAATTCATGTCTGCCTACCATTAACTTTGGTAGAATGGTGCTCACAGTTGCTTGGAGGTGATTTCTTCTCCAGATCTTTGTCTCGTCTCAAAGTGTTGTAGCGTGAGGATCGCAAGAAGATGAGAAGGCTCTGGGGTTTGTGCAGGTGATGTGGATGTTATGTTTACATTTTAATGGTTGTGAGTTCTCAGTGGGATACATGTGATGCTGTATGTTAGGAATACAAGAGGGAAATGGGAACTTCAAAGTAATGATGCATTTCAGGAAAAACTGACCCCCAGCATTTGATAACTTGCTGGGGAGGTGAAACTGGATCAGAGATAATGATCACAGAAACTGTGTGTGCTCAGTTTCTAGATTGGAGTTTCTTTAATGACAGTGGATTTTTGTGGCTCATTACCCCTTGCAGCTTCCTAGTGAGAAAATGCCCTTTGAATGAGGTGTGATAGGCAATTCCCACCGGCTTGTGATGAACCAGTCACAAGAGCTGCTTTTCCGTTCTCAAATGCAAGTCAGGTGTACAGTGTGCTCTTTGTTCCACTTAATTATTTCCTTATACTCCTCCTGTTGGCTTTGAAGGATGCACCCTTTGTGAAGCATCCAGTTTGATTTCAGGCAGGAGATGATTCTGGTAGTTTTCAGTTTTTAATACTTCTGCTTGGCACATAGCCCTGGGGAGGAAAGAGTAGTGCACTGCCACCGGAGCGTTCTTTACTATATATGGAGAGATGTGGTGAGCTGGGCTGGTATTGACTTATGAAATCCCATTGAATAGGAACAGTGCTCTATTTTTTTTTTTCTGGTTAAAAAATGGCAGTAATACTTCTACTTGCAAGTTTTTTTTACTAATTATTCACAGCTATTTCTGACTTCTGGAAATGGTTAGTTTGATTAATATAAACATCTTAGACTTGTCAGCAGGAGCAATGTGGCTTGGAGATGTGCATGCTGAATTATTTTTTTTTCTTCATAGGGTTTCAGCCCTGACCTGGAGAGATTACTCTCTGGTGTAAGAAAATGGTTTCACCATGGCCACTTTAGTCTTGCTGCCTCTGCAGAATGGGATGAAGTATTAAATGTGGCAGATGTTTAGAGGATACTGCAATAGATTATTTATTTTCCTTGCACAACGTCCTCTTTTTTTCATGTAGGCTGTGGAGGAATAAAGTGAAAGTGACTATATCCTTTCTCATTCTGGATTAGGATTTTGAAGATAGGAAAAATTGGAAGATTTTGCTTGAATTCCTAAATTTGTTTTTGCTTTTAAACAAGAGAAGTTATTGAAATGATTTTTTTGCCTATGTTACTGGCTTGGCCATAGCCAGAGGAAATCTGTTTACAATGTTTACACACAGGCTCAAGCCTCCATTCTGATTTCAGACTATTTCACGTGAAGACAAACTAAAAAAAAAAAAAAAAGAGAAAAAGAGGGGTTCTTATTTTGGAAAGTAAAAGTGGAACAGAGTTAACAAGTTCATATTCTGCTGTTTTGTACAAAGCAACGTGTCTGCTTCTGATAGAGGGTAGACAATCTTGTTCTGCCAACTTAATAGTTGCTAATAAAGGTTATTACTTCTGACAGCTTTGGGATCCCTTATTACAAACACAGCAGATTGGGTGGTCCTGGTTTGCATTTTCAAAGTCGTAACTGTTATAAACTGTTTTCCTACAAAAACCAGTCCCTTAGCAGCATGCAATGGTATCTTACAGTTTATGGAAGAACTTCTGAACTAACGTGTCAGGTAAATATGTTCGTTTACTTTCACACCATAATCCTGCAATATGGTTGCACTGAGCTCCCTTCCAGCAACCTGACTGGAATTCCATCGTGTATTGTCTGGCTTTACGTCCTGCTGTAGTAGTGTGAAAAGGTGCTGATGGAAATTAATGGGTAAGATTGACTTCTTAATGGGTGCTGTATCTTGACTGTTTTGCCTTAAAGAAAGGAAGGGGTACACAGCAAAGGAAGAAGTCACAGAAACAGCCACAACATGTTTCGTGCTGGTGATAAGATGGTGATTTCTGATCAAACCACTGAATGAAATTGGCTGCTCCTGCTTTACTGTTTCCCAAGTCCATGCTGCTTAAAAGAGACAACTTAGTAACTCCTTAGGGTTTAATAATTCTTGTCATTGTCTGAGTCTCCTGTTATGCATTATTTCATTTTTATTGCTTCTTGGTTACACCCAACCTTGTGATGTAACTGCATCTCTCTTAAAGTAACTCTTAGAAACTATTGCGACTACATCATGTTCCCTGAGGCTGTTCTCCAAGGCCGTAGAGCTCTTGAGAACAAAGAACAAGAAAGCTAGCTTGTTTATTGCTAGAAAGGGAGACCCCCAGATGTTTTGTGTGTGAAACAAAGTAATTGACAAAATTTGGAACCATCCCAAAGTTACTTTGATAGTTTCTGGATACTAAAGTCTGGAGTAGGACTGTTCCCTTAAACCTGCCTGGTTTAAAAAAATGAAAAGCATTATAACTTCAATTTTCTGTTGGTGAATGACTTGTATAATAGGTAGCAATGTAAATGTAGGTGTCAAATTGAATTTGAAAGTTGTTGAACTTGTGTGGAAAGGGAGTACCAATTTCATGCCAAGTACTTTGATTCTAGCAGTAAAGCTGTCGATGCTCAGTAGAAGAGCAGACAGGTAGTTTGGAGGCCAGTGGATGTCACGCACAGTCATGGGGTTAAAGCTAGATAGTTGCTATACTCAGAACCAAAGCCGACAGTTTAGATCATAGCCTGTGTATCAACTTAAATTTCTGTGTGGAGTGTGTTCAGTAATATATAAATATACAAATACAACACTGCAAGACATTTCAAATAGAAAGCAAGATGTGTGCAAGAGCTCTTTGTCGTGAGATCTTCTGGTGGAAGTCAGGTCCTTTTCCTATTCTTCCCTAGTGATATAAATTTGGTGATTTCTGTTCATGCTTTCACTACTTGCTGTTTGTGTGGAGCCTGTTTTACTGATGTTACGAGTTTTCTGATTTTCAAACCAAGTCAGTAGCATAATGAGAAATAAAATTGCCTTGGGAAATTGTTTAAGTTCCCCAGTTTGAAAAAATAACACGTGCATTGCTTTTGTATTGATCCTGTGTTCCTTAGGAAGGAGGTGAATGCCTCTTGGGGACTTTGGAGAGAGCATGAAGGAAATTCGTCACAGAGTTGGTGGGCATCCCCTCAGTGTAACTTTGTAGAAAAAGAGTTTTTGGGTTTTCCTTAGTTTGCTTCTTACTTAGACTGTAGCTGTTCTCTGTAGTTGCAAGAGCAAAGCATGAAGTTGAAAGTGCTCCTTGTGAAAATACTGGATACACTGGTATTTGATACAGCCTGTTTCTGTTGTGACTGTTAGGCCCAGGAGGCATGTGTTTGTACACCTTGTGTCTAAATAAATGAAAAAATGATCCAAGCAACAAACCCAGCTTTGCTATCTTGCAGATTGTAAAAATTCACTCACAGAAAGATGTAGATGTATGAGCTAAACATACCAGGAGGAATGATTTTATTGAACAGTTTCCAAATTTACAAATTATTTGTATAAATTAAATTTATAAGGCATACACCTTTAAGATTAAAAAATGTTCTTTTACTAATTTATTTAACTTTTAAACCCTCTGAAATTCTTCTGAACTTTCTGAAGTCTTCTAATAGTGACCCAATGCTTGAGAAGGAAAGGGTGTTCTGCATGCACAGAGCATTATGCTGTGCAAGATTGTTAGAATTGCTTTCTCTTTCATGATTAGCAGTAGCAAAGAATCTGCTTGGATTCTTCTTGAGGGGGAAAAATAAAACATTAAAATGCTTGCAATTTGAGCAAGGTAAAGTCTTTAATATGTATAGCTGAAGTGATGTAGCTTCTCTTCCATATGCATCTTTTTAATTTCAATGTATTCTGATCATGCCTTTGATAGAGATTAACTGCAACTCCCATTTGGTTTTCATGAGTGGAACTCCATGAGACCAGTAGTACCCAAACTGCATGTGCACCTTCCATTGTGTGAACATAAGAGGTGGAGATGAAGTCACTACCCTAAAGAAAGTTTCCTCTCCAGGAAAACATGACCTCTGATTTGAAAACAACTCAAAATATTTCATATCAAAACTGAGAAACTTTCCTCATTCTGAAGTTATCCAGAAGCCAAGATGAGGAATAAAACTGAAGTATAATAAGGGGGAAAAAACATACCCTTGTAAAGCATAGGTCTGTTCTTCCATTTATTTTATAGAATGGTTCTGATGAACAACTTGAGGCTACCTCAAGGCTGGTAGCATTGTACATTTGCAAGATCCAGTAGTTGTTTCTTACTCTGTTTTTTAAGAGTCGGGGAATTTTTATAGTTAAGTTTCAGTCCTGTCCCAGCTTCAGACAGAGGAAGAAATATTATTAGCCTGATTGGAGCCAGGAAAGTACGAATTCAACAGTTACTAACTTCTCCATGCTTTTTTAAGAGCCCTTGATACTCTATGATTAACACTGAATCGTTTTCCCCTCCATCCCTTTGCCTTCAGGTCATAGGAACCTTCAGATGGGTGATAGGCTGAAGGAAGGGGGAAATGGCACTCGTTAAGTATATGATCAAAGTATTTTTTAGGAAATGAAAGAGAATGTTTGCCTTAAAAGTGTGTTTGTCTACCTGGCTGCTCTACAGAGGGTGATGATACATTGGAGTAGTGTTGTGCATGTACTTCTTGCACTTTGAAAATTCACACACCCAGTAAATTTGTTGCTTAGGCTATCTGAATTCAGCCTTAGAAAGAGAATGCAGCCCGTAACACCAAGCTGTGAAGTACAGACCTTTACACATTCAAGTTCTGTGAGAACAGAAGTCAGCATGGGATGTGTCTAGGAGGAGTGTAGGAGCTTACTTTGAGGCATGGGAAGGTGTCTGAGTTGGGACACGAGGGCTTTAGCTGAAACAGTAAAATCAGATGGAATTAAAGTTCATAGAGATACATGCGTAGATGGACAAGCACACATATGCCCATCACATGTTTGCAACTGCAATTATGAATCTTCTGTTTTGCTCTTCAATGTTCAAATTATCTTTTTAACCTTTACATTTGGAACACATTGAATTTGTGCAGCAGGCAAACCTCATGGTCTAAAGAGGCCTTGCAGAAGAGTTTTGAGTAGAGGTGTAAAATCTACATTTGTGGTGTTTAGTAGAAATTAAAATTTCTATTATTGAATTCCAATAATTCCTGATGAAACTGAACAGAAAACAAAAAGTACCAAAATTCAGAAGATAATGGCCATTCTAACTCAGATTCAAAGTATGAGTAGGCCAGCATCATGTCTTTGAGGAAGAGCAAATGAATAAAGAGCAGATATATAAATTATATTGTTGCAGAGATCACTTGAATAATCAATTTGGTCTCTGTAATTAAAATTACTTAATATTTTTTCTTAATTGTTTGTCTTCTACACCCACACAAATTACAACTAATGATATCCAGTCAGTTGTTACACAATCTAACTGGATGTTGTGAGAAAAACTTCATTTGCTGTTTGAGCTACCATCAACAACATTTGATACATCCAATTTTTTTCTTGTATTTCTAAAGCTGGCAACAACTGTTTTTTATCACCTTCCCTTGCTTCAGAATTGTACAGACCTTTATCATGTTGTGCATCGGTTGTTTTCCTTGTGGGGAGTCTCTGTCTACTGGGTTGTTCCTCTACCGAGTCGTACCTTCTACAGAAGCTGCTCTGTAGCTCTGATCATCGCTGCCATCTGTCTCTGAACTGTGTGGGATCCTTTTTGAGGTGGAAGTTCCAAAAGTTTTCACTCTTCATGTGGGTGCTTCATGAATTTATGTAGAGAAATAATAATTTCTCAGTGCACAGCTCACTAGTTTCTTTTAAAGGTGTGTTTGGTTATCTTCTTGGAGGTAACCTATCATTATATTTGTTTTGTTTCATGTCTGTCATTTCATATCTGCCTTGGAAATAATATCATGCAATATCCAGAAGAATATTCAAGTAACCTGAGGTATATATATCTTACAAAGTAATGGCAACATGTCTTGCTGTCTGCATTCTTGAAGAACAATGGTATTTTATCCATTGCTTACATGTGGAGAACTAGTGTGCACATTTGGTGGTTGGTCAGCTTTTACGGGTCACTTATGGGGGCTTGAGGAACAGACAAGGAAACAGAACACGTGAAGTTGTATTTCCCGTGCATAGTAGTGGTTAATCTGGAAGATGGAGGGAGTAGCAACGTATGGAGATTGTTGACTGTACAGTCAGCTTGTGTCTAATCAGATTTAATAAGCTTGACTCAGTGCAGGAACTGCCAGAGCTGATATGACTCCTGAAGAGCCTTTCTGCACTGCCTTCAGCTTCCAGAAGGTTTTATTAGTCCTGGACTCCATGCTGTGCACATCCATAGTTGCTTCTCATCCAGCACTGGAGCTAATCTGTTCTTTGGCATTAGATGATTATGCATCGTTCTGCCCAGTGCTTTGAAATTCCAGGAATACTTTGCAGGTCTTATTAGCTATAAAACATCCATCTCAAAATACTTCTGAGACTAAACAGCTGTGTTCTTATCCATCTGCCCCAGGTCAGATAACCTGGACCAGATCTTGCCTGGCTCTGCACCCCAGGTTCCTTCCTTCCTCCGCCGGTACTTGCGTGTTGGTGAGGTGGTGGCTGGTGCTGTGTATGTGCAGTGTCATGGTGGATCTGTTTCTAACCTGAAAGGACAAATGAAAGATTTGACTTGGTGTGCTGTGAGTCCTGGGTGGTGTTCCCAGTTTGAAAGGATTTGGTGTGACAGTCAAAGTGTGGCTGGTTTTGCTCATGAGAAAATGTAAATGGTATTTTCTTTAATTTTAGTCTATTTTTCCCATGGACAGAACTGACATGGCTCTTTTGTGATGCAGTTAGTTGAATTTGCAAAAATGGCTTGACTTTTAAATCCCATTTCCAGTTACCATATCATGTTGTGATTTGTATTTTAAATAAGTCACTAATTTAAAATCATTAGCGTGTGTACTTGTTACTACAGTGCAGTCACAAGAATAATATCCATAAAATAATTTTACGTGACTTTTGCTCAATGTGTTTATGATCTTACTGCAGACCATTTTTTTTTTTTTAAATTGTAATAATATGTGACCTCACCTTTTCCAACGTGTTTGTTACAAAATCAGAAATACTGGGCTAATTAAACACCTGATGGGACAAGGTTTGGGCAGCAGCATGGTGGCAAAAGGCTCTCATAGGTAAGAGGGTTAGGCAAGCACCAGGGATTTCTGTACCGCTCTTTGGGTCGTGTTGTGTGTGAGGGAGCTGCTGCACCAGCATGTTCCTCAGAGTGTGCTCAGCTTCTGCTTTGAAGTTCCCTTAGAAGCAGCTGCATTAGAGCTTGCTCTACCCTGTGCTGGCATTCCTTCTGCTGGCTTCACTTGAAGTCCCCTTGCTTGGCCCAGAGCTTACTGATAGATGAGGATAAAGCAAAGTTGTTGTCAAATGGCATGTTAGGAACTCTTCTGCTACAGTTCATTTGTGTTTGGCACCTCTCTGTCAAACTGGAGGAAATGGTGCTTATAAGTGACCATTCAGAACATTTATTCTGTTCATGAAATAATTTTTAAACACTTCTGTGACCCTTTAATAGGATTTAAAAACATCCTGTCTGGTACTTTGATGCTGCTGTGCTGAGAACTTTCTTAACGGCCTTTCTCTCAAACCCAGGGAGAGAAGTAAGGAGTGTAATTGGGATCCCTCCTAGGCTGTTGGTGACATTCTGGCACATAATAAATACAAGCATGTTAAACATATTGTACATCAAGTATGTTTAAGTTTGTATGAGATGATCTAGTCTTACGCTTAGGTGAGTATTGCAGTGGGAGTTCATAAATACAGTAAGCGATGTTCAAGAGAAACAAAACCCTATTCATTTTCTGAGTTCCCCTGAGAGTCAAATGGTGAATAAAATGACTTTTGGCAGAAATTCCAACTTGAAGTAAACCTTAGGAGGTGATGGAAGTGATTGGAGAAGTGACTGGAGAAGTTTGGAGAGCTCCATAGCTCGAACCAAGACATGAGTAGCCATGGAATCTTCGGATGTTTGCAGTTGCCTCAGTCCTGAGTAGTTATCAAATGCTAAGATATCTGTGTCTTATTAGCTGCTGGTTCTGTTTGTGACAGAGGTGTCGTGTGTTCTTACAATATTTTAAGGCCAGTCTCATATGCAGTACGGGGCAGGAGCTCCAACCTGCCTTGATGGGTTATTTTGAAAGTCAGGCTTACAAGAGTTAAGGCAAAGGAGGAATGTCGTTAAGTTACTGGTTTTGACAGATGGGTTTGGCTTGCTTACTGCTGGGGTATAAAAAGACCAACACTCCATTTATAACAATATAATGTTAAAAATCTTAAATAAATCTTGACCAATATGAAATGTTTAGTGTTGTTTAATAGTAGGTCACAAAGTGAGCTTTTCAAAAGCGTCCTTGTATCAGCTTTACTTCATACAATGTTGGAAAGAAGCTGGATACTAAGGTAATGTTGGGGTGAAATCTTAAAATGCTTAAGACAATTTAAAAGGACAACTGAAAAGAGTTGTTCATCTCTGTTGTATCTGTCATGAGTAGGTCAGTACTGGTCCATACAAATAATAGAAATCATTCAATATATTTGATCTTTTGGATTAATTTTATAATAAGTTGTAATGTTAGGTTTTTTTCCTCTAAGTTCCTTTTGCCACTGCAAATTGTAAATGTTTGACTTTTCAGATTGTAAACTTTGTGGTCTTGAAAACACATTTTTTCTGTTACTATGTAAATTTTCTTGTCTGCTTGTTCGTATGGAACCTGTTATTCTAGAAACTTAATCTGGTTTTGCTTAGTTTCTGTAGCTTAAAACAAGTAAGGATTTCACAAATGCTGAGTTTATGCTTGAAGTAGAGATAAGGATATTCTTAAAACATATTCCTATGATGCTGCTTTGAGATGTCAGATGACTGGGTTGGCAGTGGATAATCATGTGTGCTTTGGGTGAGCTGAAAGGACAATCTGACACAGTGATAACCGTTAGACAGTGCTGTAGAGTAGATGCATTTCAGGGGCGGTGTTTTCCATTCTGATCAATAAATAAGCTCAATGCATTTAGTGTTTCTCGAGAACTAGTGACAGTATTGATGAATGAGGCTGGGATTGAGGTGTGCTAAGTCCTGTATCATCACAAGTATTTTTTAAATTGTATGTTGCTGTTAAGTGTATTAACTATTCTAGAATATAAACATGCTCAGCTGAAAACATGAATTTGGTAAGGTTTTGTTTAAATAGCACGTTGCTATCAGATCTAAAGAGAACAAGATTAAGATAAAATTTAATTTAGTATAAAAGTATGAAATTTCACATGGGTAAAGGAATCCAGTTCAAAATCTTTCCAGGTTCTTTCCCAAATACAAACTAATGGTTAGCATCCCTCCTGTTCTTGTGTAGTGTTTCATTTACTGGCTCGTTCATTTCTCGCAGATGTCATTGGGCAGTGAGGAAAAGCACTGTGAAATAACCAATTTTTGTATCTGCATAATACAGCATGAAGCATGGGTGATGCATAATGGTTAGGCTCTGTATTCAAGCTTGCAAATGCAGCCTTTGATCTGTTTTAGGTGTCAGAGAAGTAAATATTCCCTTCTCCCCCATCACCCCTTTATCTTGCCAAATGCACTCATATGGTGCCCATATGAAAACCCTGCAATGTAGGTTTGATCTCTGAGAGGCTTTTCCATTCAAAAAAATTCTGATAGTGGAATTACTCAGTGTGCAAGAAAACTAGAAACCAGAGAGTGGGTGTGAAGTGTCAGTTGACTTCTAAAATTTCCAGGTGTCTTCTGTGATCGAAACTCTAGCAAGTTAAAGATCTAGATCTGTTATCTTTAAAAGTTAACTTCTAAGGTAGATGGCAGTAAAAGAGGCATAAGTACAGGCTCTTATATGAACATATATGAGAAGTCAGCTTGCTATTTAGAGCAGTGGAGTTATATACAGTTAGTTTAGTAACTCAACTTCATTATCATGTCCATTAGGGCTGCGAAAGCAAGTGACTGTTTTTATTGTCAGCTAACAGAAAGAGTTATGGGAAAAGATTGTTTCTTTTAAGTAGGATTGCTTTTAGATTTGGCAGTGTTGTCAAAGCATTTTACAAAGGAGAGGAAACTCACTCTCTTTTATAGCTACTAGGCTGGAGTAACTTACAACAGCTGATTTCCTGCAATTGACAAGTTGTGGTCATCATTGTAAAACTTTTAATGGCGAGTAAGTAAAACGAACTAATGTATAAACATCAAGCGTTTCTCTGAAATGTTTCTGGAAGAATCCAAAAGATTAAGACACCATGGAGTTGTCAGGTTACCTGCATGTTCATATGTTCCTCAAAAGTGATCATATTTTCAAAGGGAATTGTTAATAAAATAGTTTAAAAAATTTCTTTCATCAGTTGTTGAAATAATAGTTAATCTGGAAATCTCCTTGGTTGGTCAAGTCAGTCACATTTTAGGACAGAGAAAATGCTTGCCAGCACAGTCAAGTTGCCATCTTGATTCACTGTTAGTAGGTGTCCAGAGGAAAATAAAATAAAAAATAACTTCTCTACTTTCCTAGCTTTTTGGTGACCAACACCTAACTCCATACCTTAAGAGTGTTGGCAGGTGGTCTACAGAGGGCACAATCTGTTTGGCTGGTGTATGATAACATATATAACACATTTTCTGTTGAGCTCATAGCATGAGGGTTATAGGATGGAACTTTGTGTATTTATGCTTAATAGAATAAGCTTCTTTCATGACAAGGCAATCTAAGTGTTGTCATTTTGATTTTCACTCTTTAGGCGTCTGAACAAGAACAAACTGCAAGTTCTTCCAGAGCTGCTTTTTCAGAACACACAGAAGCTAACTAGATTGTAAGTATATCTGATTTATGTTTCTATTGTGTGTTCCTTATTGTACAGATTTTAACATTTGTGTCTTGACTGTGGTGAGAAGTTTAATTTTTGTGATGGTAAGGGGTCTCAAAACGTGGTATGTGTGTATGTAAGCAGTTGTAATTGCTTAGAGCCTAAATATTTGAGTGAAGCGAAACACTTCTTTTCTGTTCCTTATATGTTCACCATGAAGACTTCAAGGTGAATTATTTTCAGCTCTGTGTAGAGATATGGCAACTACAAAAGGTGACAGCTTCTCATATCCTGTATGGTCTAGATTTCCATGAAGAGAGATGGCATACTCCTATTTAAAAATTAGCTTGTCGACATAATGTGGATTGTCATAACTTTTCTTGTTCTAAAAATTATCTTCTTAACTAAGTGAAAGCATTGCCAAGCAGACCAGCAAAATTATGGGCTGCTGCCTCATCGTTCAGGAAAATGAGCAAATATGGAGAGGTAAAGAATTTTTCATCTCCTTGAAATACAAAAACTGTGTCATGAGATGTTTAGATGGCATCAAAACCAGATTGAACAGCGAGAGAAGACTCATGTGAGCTTGTAATAAGTATTTTATTTTTTGGTGGGGGAAGGAAGAGAGTGGTGTTAGTACAACGAGTGGATGTCTTATAAAATATATTTTAAAAAAGTGAATAGAAATAAATTGCATGAGCAAGTGTCTGCACAGTACTATCAAAGAAAGTGGCATCTGCCTTTTATAAAGCGTGAGCAGATACTGTCATTTGCAGATACTGTCATGTGGTCTTCAGAAGATTCTAGTTGTATTTATTTCCCATAGAAGAGTTGCTTCCTGTAGGCTGGTTGCCCAAGGAAATTTCATTGCTTTCAAGATTAAAACAGTAAAAAGTAAAAAGTAAAATTAAACTGTTTACATCTATCCACTATTATTAATTCAAATTTAATGTGTTGGACCTTCCTCTGTGAGTGGTTGCGTTGTACATGGCTATTGTTAGACTGAAAGGAAGGTTCTGGTCCTTGGTACTAGTTTTGATGTTGTGTGTGTCAATACCTTGTGCACATCTCTCTTAAGGGCCTTGCATGAAGAAACTACCGCGAGTGTTTTCAACGCCAGAGCGTGCACGTTTTAGTAGATATTGTGATCGTGATACATTGGGGCCCTTAAGAGTAAGGGTAATCATTTTGGGTTTACAATATTAAGATAGTGAAAGAAATACATCAAAATAGAATTATTAACATGAATGCTGTATTCTCTAATGCCTCCCAATGGATGCTGTTGAAACATTTGTTTTTATTCAGTGACAATCATTAAGCCTTCCTAACTGTTCAGTAGTGCCTTAGAAAGATCACTTCAGCAATGTTTGTCAGTAGAAACTTGCTTTTAGTTTGAAGATACAAATGTTACATAAATATAGTGAATATTTTACATAAATATTAGCTAAGTGAATAGCAATGGGTCCAAATGCAGTCTGGTTATATGTTTTTCAGTGATGGGATTGAGAGTTTTGCTACAAGGAATTTGTAAAAACAAAGGAACACACATATGTGTTTTGCTTTGTGGAAAAAAATGAAAATACGTGTCTAAGATGGTTGCTTCCTTTTTTTCTGTGTGTGACTACCTTGGTCCTACTTCTAGTAGATTTCAGAGTTGTTCTTCCTCACTTCTGTTATGACTTGTCTTAAATCCATCAGTGCCAGTTGACTTCGTTCACGACTGGCTTTCTGGGTAAAATGCTTCAACGAAGATGCACGATGCTGGCATTCCTCTCCTGCAGCTGCTCTGGCTTAGCCTGTCCAGAGGAAAGTGGGGCTGAGAAAATGATGAAAGGGAATAAAAGTGAAACAAAAATTGATAAGAGGGACAGGCACATGGGTAATGTAGATTCTGTGCAATTTACAATGCGTGAACTAACATGAACACTAGAAAGTATAGATAAAACTAATATGAAAAATAAAAATTAAGATTATAGTTATATAATTTCTGCTGATGGATTTTAAAACTGTTGACTCTGGGCTATGATATGAACTAAAGATTTTATTATTTCTAATAACTAGAATCCTGATAGAGTTGGGGATTTTAATTTTAAGCTTATAGTAGCTCTAGAGATACAAAATTTTGAGAATGAATATCACTATGCAGTATGCCCAAAATGAAAAGAAAAAAAAATTCATTCATGCAATAAAGAGTTTGTAGGTTTATTCACATAACAAATATAGATGAAATCAGGAGTAATTCTTACAGCTCCTCTCTTTAGAAGGCATGCAGTGAACTGTAGATGTCTACAACCTTTTCAATGAAGGTCCAGACAACTTTTTTTTTAATAAATAGAAAACTAAACACAAAGGTGATTTCTTAAATTTGATAGCAAGGTAACAGTGTGAAAGTTGTGCATAATTATTAGCGTTAATAGAATGTGGTTGGAGATGGAGTGCTTAAACATGCAGGAATTGTGTGTGCTGGAGGGTTTCAGGGAAGACCTCATGTTTCAGGAATAGTTTAAGGTTTTGAAATGTGGAAATTTTTCAGTATTCTGTCAGCTGGGCTGAAATGTGCCTGTGACTTTACTAAAGGAACAAGCTTCTTAATATAGTTCAGTATCAGCAAAGTCTCTTCAGTTTTGTCACTGCTGGAAATTGAACTGTAGGATGCTAAGCTTTCCTGACAATGATGAAAAAGCTAGAAAAACTTGAAAAGCTAGAAAACAAACCTGTTTAATGAAGTTCTTGTTTCCTACACCTGCTGTTGGCATGGCTTGGGACAGCGATGTTGATGGTTTCCTTGTTTGTCACCTTAGCATGCCTAGGTCAGGGCACTGTGCGTTTTCACTGAAATGCAGTCTTTGTAATAACTAATAAAATTTAATTTAGAACACTTCTCAGATTATAGCTACTTCCTCAATAAATTGCATAGCTCCAGGTACCTTTTCCTTTTTTTTTCTCCAACCCTCTCTTGAATGCTGGGCTACAGGATATCGTTGCATCTTTTACAGTGCTGTTTAAACTTCACTGTCGCATCTGGTTGATATTAGAAGCAGGAATATATATATAAGGGAATAAACCTTAGAAGGAATGTAAAACATGCCACAAAACGAGTTTCTCATAAGGTTTTGGGCCTTTTCTTTTAGAAAGAGTGGCTTTGAGACTTGTGGATTTTGTTTGCTTTAGTTTAGATAAGAGATTTTAGTTTAAGTTGGGTAGTGAATGAGCTCTTGACTGGAATCTCTAGTAGCCATGTTTGACATTGTACTGTTGCCTTGATATTCCTAGGGTTTAAAGCTTGTAATAAATACTTTATCTGGGATAAATAAGGATCTGATAATTCAAGCTGCAGGCACTTATAAAGAGAACTGAATCAAGGTAAAAGCACTTTTAATAATTTGTGAAATAGAAACAAGAAAGATTTTTTAAAATATATTTTCAGATATTTTGTGATATTGAGCCATAAAGAAAAAGGTAATATTAACCTTATTACAAGTGATTAGATGGACTGGAGTAGAATATTAAATAAAAATGTGTAATCTAACAGCTATAAAACCAGGTTTTGATTCCAAAGTAATTATATTCTAATGTCCAAAACCACTTATGAAATCTCTCAGCTGAGTTAGCTGAACATGGCTTTATGCATGCTGGAATTTGTGAATCTGTTCATTTTCCTTAGTACTTTTCACTACATGCCAGTTATGCCAGTGGTCCATGGGATACTTACAGCTTTTAAAAAAACAATCCAGGGTAGGAGGGGGAACACACACACCTTCTCAAGCAACCCAACATGTAAGAATGTTGCATTTGTTTCATTGATGGAACTTCTATACCCAAAGCCAACTGCTAAACAGTCAAGGTAAAATTCCTTCATATGGCTGAAAATAAATAAATAAATAACAGTCTTAAAAGTCTTCTAAACCCCGGAATTGCAGTGAGAGTTACTACCACTGCTGAATTTATAGTCGTGGAGCATTAGTTGGGTCTATTCGCTTTTAATGGACTCTCTCGGTTGTCACTTGACAAAACAAAGCAGGCTCTGGAAACTTAAAAATCCTGAAATCTGATACTGTAAGTGTCAGGTCAGCAGAAGTATCTGTTAGACTCTGAAATTAAGTGGTTTACTTTTTAGAGTTGTGTTGGAATCTCGAATTGAGGCTAAAGCTGAACACTGTGGTGTGAGAGCGGAGCCCTGGGAACCCGTGCTTGGAGGCAAAACGGGCGCAGGGCTGCGCGTGCATCTAATACCTTCTACATGTCAAGGGTTTTAAACTTTGCAGTTACAGCTATCCCAGCCTTTCATTGGATTCATCTAGAGTTACTTCCACAGGAGATGGAATTAGTAAGATCAACAGAAGGAAGAAGATATGGTAGGCCAGTTAGTTGTTTTATTAAAGTGCCTATTAGTACTGTGTAACCATTGTGTAACATGTCGCTTGTAGTTAATGTGGTGTGTTCATTGCACAGTGATGTTGGTCAGTAAAGCTGCATTAGTGGGACAGCAGAATATTTTTGGAAAGCAATTATGACAGATCATAATGGTAAGTGCTTGTAACATATAGTGTGAATTCTGTGAGCAGCTTTAAAGGGGCACTAAAGGGGCAGTTCTAACAGAATCATGAAAGGATTGAGGTTGGGAGGCGAACTGCTGGAAGTCATCTTGTCCAACCGACCTTTGCTCAAGCAGGGTCACCTAGAGAAGGCTGGTGCTGATGGCATTCAGATATCTCCAACAATAGCGGTTCCGCAGCTTCCCTGGCAGCTTGTGCTGGTGTTCAGCTGCCCTTAGAGTAAAAAAAGTGTTTCTTTATGTTCAGGCAGAAATAGGGAATTATTTTGTTCTGCATACTTACGTGTCATGCCAAGTAACTCTTGCAGTGAAGCTGAATTTTAGACAAACATTTTGCAGGCAATATATTATGAACAAACTTGGATGCTGTTACTTGATTTCTTAGCTTGAGGGTCATGCAGTTTCAGTTGTGAAAACATACAATTTTTATCTGAAGTCTTCTAGTTTCCCATTGATATATGTATCACCTGTAAATTAATGTTTCCCAGGGTAATGTGACAGATAGTCAGTGATGATCGTTAATTATGTTTTGCTTTTTAAAGTGCTACTCAAATGTTAATTAGGTAATACTTGACTGAAATAAATTGGAAAGGGAAATGTATCAGTTCAAAGATGGAATAAGAAAAAAGAAAAAAATGGGGAAAAGGGCCTCTTGGCTTAAGCATTAACTGCTGTAATGGTCCAGGAGATCTTGGGCTCAGCCTGCCACATCATGCTGTTTCTTTATGTTAATGGTCATCAGGAATTACCTGGCATCTGCTCCCACACAGAACTGCTGTTTTTGGAAGGACAAAAGGGGATAATATGTGGCCATTTAAATTGCATTAATCCACTGTCATTTATAAAGAAATTAAATTATGTTTTATGTGATTTTAATTTGCTCTTCACAAAATAAGAAAAAATATGTACCCCATATTGTTTATAATTTATTAAAACACTGATATCATTCTCATCATCTGCTTCTTATAACCACAGTTATGCTTTGTATTACATCATCTAAGTTTTCTAGTTTAATCTGCAGTAAATGCACACTAATGGCTGACTCAAAATATAGAAAGTGCAACAGAAGACTTATATAGCTTGTTTAATTGTTTGTTATATTGGCTTTTAGTTATTTTACATATTACTATTTGCCATATCTTGTCTTGATTTTCTGCTTTCTTACAGGTTTTGTGTTTGTGAAAATGTGTATACCTGATTTTCTACAAGTAGTTTCCTTAGGCAATTCCAACTAGGTGAGGCTGGAACTATGTAGTTACTGCCTTACCTATGAAGCTGACCTTGTTAAACATGAATGCAGAGTTGTACTCCAAACAGATTCGGTGTGCGGTGCGGTGTCACTCCATGGCGTGTTGTGCCTGCAGTCGGAGCTGGCCGGGGTGAGGCAGTGCCTCCTGGTTAGAAGCTGACAAGCGTAGCCTGTATGAGACTATACCGGTGTCTGCCTGCCTCTGAGTGTGTTTGTAGCCAAGGTGTTTGTTCTAAGTTGGAGGTTGTTTCACAGCTGTAGGATTTGCCAAGCATTTGCTGCTGAAAGCCTGACTAGAACTGTCACTTGTAAGCTGTCCTTCCCAGCCTGATCCTTAGCAAGCTCAGAGAATCAGATTGTGAGTCCTGCTCAGATTCAGACTCTTCTATCTCAGGGATGTCATCAGAAGCTGTGTCTGGAAAAGCAACCAGTCCATAAATTTCCTTAGTGTCGCCTTTATTTTTCTGTTTGTTCTCTTTCTAGAAGGAAAGATCTCACAGATTGCTGACTTAAAGCTCCATTATCGTTTCACATTAAAGCAGGATCCTGACAATTCAATTGTTACTGGAGCTTGAGTTATGGTGTTGCCATGACAAAATAGCATGGGCTGTAACAGTGTGTTTTTGTGGTTTTATCCACATCCAATAATTGTAGTTTTACTGTATATAGATCACAGCAGGTCTCTTTAGAAGACAGTAAATAATTACAGTAAGTGTTTGCTGGTCTCTTGGGTGCACTTCTAGCTTGAGAAAGATGTGTGTTAGGTCAGAGGCTTGTGTTGCAGATAGCTGGATGACACTTACACCATCTATCAAGCTGAAGTAATTTTATATCTTCTTTTAGCTCAGGTTGTAAATAATGTTATATAGCAATTGTTTTTAATACAAACATACCACTTTTATTTGGAGAGTCTAGGGATTTTTTTCCTGTCTAAATTGGAGCAGATTTTTTTAAAAAAGATGTTTTTATTGTTACTGTGAGCGTAGAAAACAAATGAAGACATGTCCAAAAGCCAGAACTCTCCCTCCTCAGCGCTACTTTTTTCCCTTGTGTGAAATAGGTTATTTAAAATTATACCGTGCCGATGTGTTGCCTCCCCTTTCGGGGGAAAGAGGCATGACTGGAGAAGAAAGGGTGCACTTTGCAAAAACTACTTCTGGGTTTTAGTGGCGTCTTTCTTCTGAGACTGTCTCTTGCCAACTCCTGGGATCAGGTCAACTTATTACTCAGCTACTTAAAATCCTTTACCACAAACTACCTTATGTTTCCAGAAGAAATACCGCACATGCAGATTAAGCATAAGTCTGCTTTGGAAATAAGTTGTTTTGCTCTGTTAGCTGAGTAACTACTGCCTTTCATTTTCACTGTTTTTCCTATACTATTAGAAAGGTGGCATGTTTGTTTGGCTGGAGGCTCCTGATTTGTGAGGTGAACTTGCCACTATGTGATTTGGTAGCCTTAACCACATTGCTGAATGCCAGTTTTCCTGCTTGTAGGGTTTTTAAAGCACATTCAAAAATATTCTCGTTGCAAATCATGGAACTAGAAATAAATATATTGAAAACTATTATACTGCTATTGCCTGCTCAACACAGTCCAGAACTGGGAAATGTTTATTTTATTTTACTAACACCAGTAAGAGCCTTGTAAACTTGCTAAGCCCAGTCCAGGACTTTATATCAACAGGCTGTTGTAAATAGTTTCTGATGCTTCTTAAATTCCTATTCTTAGTATCAAAAGAGGAATATTTACAAAATTCAGTATGTAGTCACTTTAATTAGACATTAATTCCCTTCAGAGTTTGTTCTTTTCTTCACAACCAGAATAATTGAGAACATCCTCGAGATGTTGAGCAAAATTTGTCTTTTCTGAACTTCCACCGACTTGATTGGGACCCTGTGGCTACTCATCACCTAGATAGCTGGAGACGTGGTTTCTGAGGGTGGACGTGTATGCTCTGCCAGTTGTGAAATGCATCCCTTTTAACAGGCTTCAACTTCTGTGTTTAAAGTGACAAGTTAAATTGGGGGGGAGGGGGAAGAAAAACACAGTGACTCAGCTGCTTCTTGTGATGACTTTCACATGTCAGAGTTGTTAGAGTTCTCAAAATACAGCAGTTGTGGGTGGGCATTATTGGCTTACCATTTTCTTACGTTAGTCTTTAGAACTCTGTTCTGTTGCTTCTGTTAGGAGTGTCTCAAGCATAGTCTCTCCTGGCAGTGGTGGATCCTGGCTCCTCTGGTTAGTTCACGGTGGTGGTGAGGCCAGAGAGAGGCTGTGTTGTGTTGGCCTCTGCAGTGGTTTGGCTGCTGAAGCCCTGGGCCACGGCCTCAGCAGAGGACTGAGTATCCATGTAGAGTGCAGTCAGAGAATAGTTAGGTTATATCTCTAACTGTTGTTGCTGGAGGCACTCTGAACTGAGGGCTTGTAGGGCCTTTGGTCTCTGGAAACTGAATAACCTCATTCACCCGTCTGTGTGCGTTTGTCAGACAGAGTGTGTGAGTTTGTCAGAGGCAGATTTACTGCATTGGCTTTGTTAAAATGCCTCTTTGGCTTTGCTACTAGGGCTAGTCTGCAAATGTCAGCACATCATGGTGTACTCAACCGTGATTTACTGCCGTATGGATATGGCTTTTCTGGTTTAAAACTTTCCCTCTAATTGGTTAATTCATGTGTGAATCTTGTTTTCACTTTCCCCATTGGCTGTACGGTGGAAGGAGCTGACAAGTACTTTGCTGAATACTCAGTTTAGTAAATGGTCCAGAGCTACTGGAGTCCTGCTTACAATGAGTAGTGGAAAAATCACCTGTGAATTTTCATTACTGCAGCTGGGAGAAAATGCAGAATAAATACAACTTCCCTTCTATGTGAATGAGGGATTGAAATAGGAGTGCTTTAGCATTAGGTTCATGTTTGGGGCTTTTGCCTTACCACAAGGGGAATGTAGGAACAGACTGAACTTGTGACCTGTAGCACAGACATCTCATTTGTGTAATGGGAAAAATATAATAATGTTAATCTCAATATTTCCATTATGTTCCATAGTAGGCAGTCATCCGGAGGTTATACGTTAGTTTCCATTCATTGTCTTGTAAAAGTCCTTTCAAATACTTTGAAAATATGTTATAGATAATGAGTTTCTTTTGTTGTATGAGTGGATAGTAGAAATAAGGGACATGATCATTGTTCTGGAGGTACTATAACAAGGGTTAAATTCTAAGCACTGCACATGAAGTCTTGATCAGTGAATTTAAAAACAAAAGGCCTTTTCCCATCACCAGTTTTCTGGCATTGAGCTCGCTGTTTGCTACTTCACAGCAGCAGAGCTCAGCTTTGTCCACAGAGATTTATTGTGCATTCAGAGTGCCCTGTGGGTTAAGGTTATTGTGGTAAAATGATGCAAGACCAAACACTTATTTTGATTCTCATTTGGTTTTATTCTTGAAATCTGTAATAGGTACAATGGGAAGCCTAAGCTAGGCCTTCTGGAACTTTTCAGTTGGTTTCACGGGGCTAATAGGCCATGCCTGTTTAAAGTATTTCAGACACTTAAAGGTCACCAAAATGAATACTGCCATTACTTTTAAATGCACTACGGTTACTTTTGAAATACAGTCATAAACGATCCAGGATTTCATTATGATTCAAATCAGTTGAGAGAAGTCATGAGATTGTAGCCCGAGGCGTATGTGTGCCTGTCAGAAGGGTCAATGTGGAGCTGAACCAGGAGGTATTTGATCTAGGGTCTGATGCAGTTTGGGGTCCCAAGTGCAGCCTGCGTTGTAAAACTTACAAGAGTAGAAACTATTTATGAAACAAAATTAAAATAAGTCATGCTAGTCATTAAATGTTATGGTGCTATAAGGATAGATTGTCAAGGGCAGTTTATTATCTTTTTTTACTCTTCTGACTACAAGGAGCGTGTCAGACAAGGTGTGCCTTTGAGCGGCTTTTATTTCTTAACTCAGTGTAACACACTGAAAACAAAGGTTCATAATGCCTTGTGTTTACAAAATGTCAGTGAGCTGGGTGTTCATGTTTCCCTTACATAATGCTTTGGACCTCACTGAGATTATCCAAGTATACAGCAAGTGCCACTGTTGAAGCTTGGGATTTTTCTACAATGAAAATGCAAATACTATTGATAAAATAGAGAGTAGCATATATGGAATTAAGTACCTGTCTATGCTTTCCTCTGTTAAACTCCCTGATGGACTTTTACTAGAGACATATCTATCAAAACTTTTCTTCAGGAGACAGGATATAGATTTACTGTGTTCCTGTTGATATATGAAGGAATGTTAAATTTCATATTCTGCGTGGTTTGCATGCAAGATACAATGCCAGTGTTTAATAAACTGTGGTCCAATATGAAACCAGAAGTTATGTTTATACAGCTAGTTTCTTTTGTTGAGAGAATAATCTTGTTTCCTACCACACAATCATGTTAATAGAAATCCCTATTGTGTTGGCTTTGATAAGCCTTGCTGGGCCAGTCCTGCCTCAACATGTTTTCTGTACCACTGGAAGCAGAGAAGGTTGCTGAGTGCACTCGGGTGTTACCAGTCTCCAAGCCCTGAACTGACTTTTCTACAAGTAGTGTGTATGCACATAGTAACTGACAGTATTAGAATGGGAGTTTTTCTTGAGTCACTTGTACTCTTACTCTCCTTTCCTGCTTTTTCCCACTAATTGCCTGATTAGCCCTATACCTTGCCCTCCTTGTTGGGCGCAGAGCTGGTGGGATATTGTGCGAAGTTTTTGTTAGCACTCAAGTTTTTCCACCAGAAGTGGCAGCTGTTGTAATGTCTGCTATTTGATCTGGGTACTTGTTGGTCAGTAGGAGGTACTTCACTTCACAACTTCCCTTCCTTTACTCTAGAGGCTTCATATTTCTTCTGCTATATGAAGTACTTATGTGGCTGCCAACGACTGCGATTGGAATAGCAGGATTTTGCATTGCAGTAAGAGTGGCTGCAGTAAAACACATAAAACCAGCAATGTCGTTATACAGGGTTTATTGAGAGGACATAGCAGCACATCCATGCCCAGAAGGCAATGGCTCTCTTAAAGAATTACTACCTAGTGAAGCTCTGTTGGTTTTTTGTATTAGTTCGGGGACTGGGAAATACACGTGTGGTACAGTGTTTCCATTTCTACCAGTGCTTTAAGGAGAACAGAATTAGACTATCATTGCTCAGGTAGGCTGTTTAGTTTTGACTTTCAAGGTGACGTTTGTCAAGTGTTTTGATAAAGTGTAATTTATATGCATCAGTAATTACAGGCTCCTGAGGGGCCATAGCAATAATGGTATTTTTTTCCTGACCTGACAGGAAACAAATTTCCCATAATCC
Source organism: Heliornis fulica (assembly GCA_013399135.1). Classification (NCBI taxonomy): domain Eukaryota; kingdom Metazoa; phylum Chordata; class Aves; order Gruiformes; family Heliornithidae; genus Heliornis; species Heliornis fulica. The sequence goes on from VXBZ01010664.1 coordinate 154,108, forward strand.
TGGGGAATGCAACACCCTACTTGCCCCAGTTGGTGGGTGAACTTCAAAAGCAAACAATGTTTCTTTTTACTGGCCTCAGGTTTTTCACTATTTTATCTTCAGAACTGGTATTTCAATTGCTTGAAGGGATTTATTTTCCTTCCCTGCTTGTTACTCGTTTCCCCAATGGCATTGCTAGTTTTTAAAAATGAGGACCACCTCACACTCTTGCAGCTGCAGCTTTCTCTGGCTCCTGTTTAATGAGGTAAACCAATTTTGTTATGTTTAAAGAAGTGCCTGAACAGAGAAGCCATCACCAGATTGCCTGGCCTGTGGGTAGCAGTGGCTTACAGCGAGCCTCGTGTCTGACCTCAGACTTTACATGAAACAGCAGCTCGGTTATCTTTAACTTTGCAGTTAAGTTTGTAAATTGTGTCTGTAAATAAATACATTTCAGAGCAAGTATAGCTGGTATACCTTTAAAATTGAGGCCTATTTGTTACCACTCTGGGTTTTTCTATATCTCAATTCACCCTGTAGAGTCCTTCCTTTGACAATAATTAAATGAAGGGGGACAGATATCTGTTCTTACTCTTTAAGGCATGCTGAGCATACCAAGACACATAGAAAAGTGAGGACGTATCACTAGTGTTACTCTGTCACCTGGTCTCAAATTGAGCATAGGTCAGTAAGTAGAGAGATCCCATAGCTCTGTGGGGGTGTGGGTGGGAGCCCAGCAGTGTTTGGGTGTCCCTTTGGAAGGAAGGATGCCAAATCTAGTTCTGCTTGAGGGGCTGTCAGCCTGGCACTTCCATTCAGTAATGTGACCCGAAAGGAAAAAGCCATTAAAAACTGTGGGGAAGCAATTGTTATTCAGATACTCACACCAAAACAAGTCCTTTCAGTTGCCAGTTAGTGTTAGAGGAGTGCTGGGGTTGGTAAAGGTGTTGGTGTCTGCTGAGTTGAATACCAGTGGCAGTGCTCCCATAGAGCTTTAAACTGAACTTTTTGAATTGTGAGACTCATTTTTTAATTTTTTTTTTGTTTTTTAGTAACTTTCCACAGAGCACAGTTGATTTCATCTGTTTGGATTGTGGGGATTAGTTATAGAAATAGAGGTGTAGTGGCTTATCTTGAATCAGCAGTCAACTGGATTATTCTGGGGTTGTTTTTTTCCCCCACTAATTTTTAAGTATTTCATATTTGGCATTTTATTGTCAAGCTCATTTGTTTATTTTTCCTGTAGAAAGAGATTTTTCTGGTTTTCCTGTTGTCATTTAAGCAAGTATGGAACATACTAACCTCATCTAACTTTGAAGTTAGCCATGCTTTGAACGGGAAATTGAATCATATGACCTCCAGAGGTTTCCTACAACCTGAAATATTCTGTGGTTAACTATATTATTTACAGTATTTAATGCAAGGGTTTGGAAGCTTTTAGCTGGGTCAAGGTTTGGCAGTGACTGTGGATGGGATATTAGATTGTGGGAGGTTTTTTTTTTAATTTTTTATTTTTCTCCTCTTATTCCACATTAAAGATTAAATGTAGTAGACAGGATTTTTGTAGGTTCTGGAAGATATTGTGCCTAAGAGGTGCGAGATTGTGCTTATCACCAGGATCTTGCAGGCGTGTGAGATGAGGGTTCTCAACTCCCACAAAATTTGAAAGTCAGCAGGAGCCAGGATTGATGAACTGCTGCTATAAAATCATTTTTAGCTATCTCCTGCCCTAAATTGTGCTGTTCAGATCTGCTTGTGACATTGGCTTTGGTATTCTTTTCAGAGTAGGATGTCCCTTCATGTTCAGTATTTTCATATTTTGTCATGTAACATATTATTGTAGGAGAGAGTTATTTGCTATATCCCTTTCCTGAATGTGACATAATTCTGCTCTACTTTAAAAGCATCCTGTAAAAGCAGAAGGACTTGCTTAGTAGGTTGTGTTGGGATTATTATATAACATATGTAAGTAGGTGCTTTCCAGTTCCTCCTAGAAAATAATAATTCTTGGTTTTTGGAGATAAATACTTTATTGCCACTCTTCACGTTTTGAAACTTGAGGTAAAGTGCTAGTAAAATACAAAGTCAGTTTGTGAGTAGAGCAAAATTATTTAATACTTATTTGCTCCTCATTTTGAATATTCATAGACTGAAGTTAGGCATCACCTCTAGCTCTGTAGCTCTTCTCCCCACAGACAGAAGTGGTCAGGAGGATTGAAAGCTGTGTTATGCTGCTTTTCTACAGTGCCTATGTGTGAACTGCCTTGGGGTCCGTTCTTAAACAAGAACGGAGATTTCAACTGGTTTACTCTATTTACAAGATTTGTACCATCTCTTTCCATTTCCCTGGAGCAGAAATCAGTGTCCCCGTTGCAGACCTGCGTTAGATCTTACGCAGCTTGTTGTTTGGTCCGTGCGTGACTGACCAGCTATTGGCAGTTAAGGCTGCTGGTTATTTCAGAAATTCTAGTCAATGTTTTTTTTATCTTAAATGATTCCAGTAGTGTAATTATACCTAATTATTAAATTATTCCTTACTTGGTTACTTTGAAGGGTTTACAAATATTTTTTTTTCCAATTCCCACATATCTCTTTTCATGAGTCCGTGCATCCCAGTTTTTAGCATGTAACTTAGATGCTTGCTGAAAATGGTATATTTAAGTATCATAGGGTCCTACATTTTATAAACTGTGAGGGAAAAATGTAGAAATGGCATTTGGAGTGCAATGCCTTTACTTACTTTAAATTACTCCTAATTTCCTTTTGGATTACTGTTAATCCTTTCCTTTACCCCTAATCTTATTTCACTTGTGTTATAATGGAACCCAAATGAGATCCATATACTGAAAACTGTAGCCAGAATTAGGGTCTGACAGCCTGGAAGAGGCCATCACAGGAGGATCTTGTGACAGTGGTTTTACTTTTGTATTGCAGTTCTGGTGCCTTCAAACTAAGGAATGCCAGTAGGAGCCAGGTCAAGAGCCTGCTGGGTTTCTGAGTGGGAAACTCTGTGTAGTGCAAATTTGCATTATTACTGGTCTGGGATAGCGCCTGCTGATTTACTGCAGCTCCACGTTTGTGGGTCATGCTGTAAACTAATATGAAAGCATGAGTTACTTAACTACATGAAATAAAAAATTGCAATAAAAATAAGCGTTATAAGACGTTGAGATGATGTGTAGTCCTTTAAAGCTGTTACTAAGAGACTTTTGATAGAACCCTGACCAAACAAAAAAAGCCCACCCTAGACAATTTAAAATTTACTACCAAAAAATTATCTTATGTTATTTTACAGAGTTTGGAGTTCATTCTGTGAATATACCTAGTTACAAAAAGCAGCTGGGTCTTAAATGCTGCCATTGTTCAGAGATGCATTTCTGCTGGCATATTTGGTTCCGTATCACTGCACTCAACTGGATGCTGGTGTCTGCACAGTCCATCTAATGTAAATCTACATGCTGTCCTGCTCTGTTTAGAACTGTACTAGGTAATAACTTGGGCAAACTAAAGCCTTGCATGGGAAAGCTCTTTTTTCAGAAATTACCAGTTGAGTGCTCTGACAGCTCTGATTTTTGAAGTTATGTCAGCAAATACTAATTATCAGGTAATAAGAATTACCAGATAAAGACAGAGAGTTTGGGAATGAGGTAAGTAAGACTCAGTGTCCTGCTTGGAATTCTCAGTTGCTGAGATAAGTGTGTTTTTTGAACAGCTTGGGTTCTAAAGATCTGGATGGGTGTTCAATTAAGTAACTTTTTGTGGATTAGTTTACTGTTGGATAGTACTGGTGTTAGGAGTTGGTGAGTGACATTTGTTTTTTAGATTGTGTACCAAATAGTGATTTAGGTTCCTGCCAACTACCCCAATTGGTATGCAGTTTTGAAGTAGCAGCAGTTTAAAATTTAATAGCACTATTATGGTAAATCATAAGATTGAACTGTGTGATATTTAATGACAATTACTAGCCAATTAAAGAAAGAGATTGAGCAAAATTTGTCATCCAAGTTTTAAGAGTTAAAGACTTGTAATTGGTAAGCTTCACACGAGACACCATTGTCTAAATCAGATCACTTACACATAAAGACATGGATGCCAACAGAGATATGGAGGTTAAGCCATGATCAAAATTTTTCTTTCCTCATGGATTGTAATAAATTGTGCAGTTTTTCCTTCATCTGCATTTGTTAGCAGTTGATCTTTGAATGCTTTTCCTTCATCAGCATCTATCAACAGGTGATGTTTGAATCCTTGGAAATCTATCCAGAGAGGCATCCTAGCCAGATGGATACTGGGACACAGCCCACTGTGATCCTGGAGAGATCAAAAGGTCAAATATAGGGGATCACAGGATGGTTAACTTTTGGTGGGGTTTTTTGTTCTTGCTTTTTACTTTCAGTTCTGGCCATAATTGTTCTCATATAATTCTGGTACCTTACAGATTAGGCTATGATCCAGGCAGCAGGGCTTTCAGGGGAGGTTAGGGAGTTCCTGATGAGCCTATTCACTGCAGTTGTAACCAGGACAAGAACACAGTGTTGGGATGTCAAGATGGCCCCAGGGAGGCTGCACCACCACAGGCAGCCAAACATCTGAGTGATGACTGTTTCCCGTAGATGCACGTATTTCACTTGATCCTCTTTTAGGTACTTGTTTGCATTGCTGATGTTGTGCATTGTGCTGATGCTGAGTTGCTCTTGGAAACCGTTTCTTATGGACTTCCACAGTGATTTTCTAGAACATGTAATGCTTAGTGAAAGCTGTGTAGTGTAACAGCCAAGCTTAAGACGCGTGCTATTGAGGATTTCATTCCAGTCTTACAACCACGGTACCTTTTGCCTTGAAATTATTGTATTATTTGGTTATTATTTAAATAACTGCTGAGATACTTCAAAGCTTTTGAATGAAAGCTTTTGTAGGTTTAAAAATTGATGTTTCTGCATTTTAATGGAAATGTTAGGAAAACCAGACATTACTTGGTTTGTCTTAAATTGACAAATATGTAAATTAAAAATAATTGTGATCGTTCCTGCTTCTGAAGTACTGATGGCTTTTCATTAGTTGAAAATCTAAAATTTTGTACACTGCTCAAATGCTCTCTCTATATTTAGACAAGAAGCAAAGGGTTTAGCTGCACCTTGCCTTGAAAAGTCATGGAATATCTTAGTTAAATGCTCTGAAGTTAAAATGGTGAAACCTGAATGGGTGATCTAAGCAACTTTTGGGTTTGTTGTAATTTTCTTCAGTTACTGGTGCTGTCCGCTTTTTATGCCATATGGGACAGACATCACAGACCAGAAATTGGAATGTTCTTGACACAATGGTTCTTGACACAAATAGAAAANCTTGGTTTGTCTTAAATTGACAAATATGTAAATTAAAAATAATTGTGATCGTTCCTGCTTCTGAAGTACTGATGGCTTTTCATTAGTTGAAAATCTAAAATTTTGTACACTGCTCAAATGCTCTCTCTATATTTAGACAAGAAGCAAAGGGTTTAGCTGCACCTTGCCTTGAAAAGTCATGGAATATCTTAGTTAAATGCAAAAAGTTAAAAGGGTGAAACCTGAATGGGTGATCTAAGCAACTTTTGGGTTTGTTGTAATTTTCTTCAGTTACTGGTGCTGTCCGCTTTTTATGCCATATGGGACAGACATCACAGACCAGAAATTGGAATGTATCTTTCCCATGGTTCTTGACACAAATAGAAAAGAGTCGAATAAATCAGAGCTGGTTTCATGCCCCACTGAAGAAAATGTGTGATAGGTGAGCCTGGAATGGCAGCCAGGCCTTACATTTATGAACTTGAGACAGAAATTTAAAAAAATATAATTTAAGTATGTGCACAAAGTATATTTTTTTAGATTTAAGTTTCAAAATAACACATTTGGTTTCCTTTTGAAGTGCATGTCAGATCAGAGCACCTGCTATGTCTCCTGTGCTACTGCAGTTTTAGAAGCAGGTCTGCAGAAGTGCTTCCCCAGGGAGTTTTCCCTTCTGATTGCGGGTCAGTGGTAAGTGTGGAAGGTTTGCAGCCCTGAGACTGTGGCCCGTCAGAGGCTGCGCTGTTGGAGCAGAGTCTAGGGATGGGTGTTGTGATTGACAGCCTAAGGATACAGCAAATAGTTTCAGTATGGTGTGGCTAGTGAAGTTGAGAGGGCAAGTTTTGGAGAATTTCAGCTATGTCATGGGAAATGGCCACAGCCAGACTTCTGATTAGCAGAAGAGTGCAAATCCTCTGGGTCATTGCCAGGGTTCAGGAGGGCAAAACACTGCTGGGCTATCAAATCGTTGCCATACTTTGTTTAAAAAAGGAAAAGGGTGAAAAAAAAAGAAAAGAAAAAACAACAAGAAGTAGATGTGTTGGGTTTTTTTTTTTGGTGTCAAGTGTGCCACCAGTTTAATGCTGCTTACATGGAGATTTGACATGGACTGGGATGAGTTCATTGAAATACTGGAGATACTGAGGAAATACAAAAAGTTAATAGCTACTCAGCTAGCTGCCTTTTCTTTGGGTTACCAGAATTTGCTCATAAAGCAGCACTAATTTTTTCATATAAAAGTTCCTCACAAAAGGATAGTTTTTATGTATTAGTGATCCCAGAATGTTTTTTTTTTTCTTTTCCTGAATCCTAATCTGAAAGAAATCACATGGCATATGGAAGGAATAGGGAGAAGAATCTCACCGTTAATTTTCTTTAACAAATATCAAAAGTGTGTTCCTCAATAACACTAATTATGACTGTTGGCTAAAAGCAAAGTAGAAAACCGAAACTATTCCCATTGCACTAGAATGCATTGGATTTTTCTTGAGTGAGGCAAACTGCTGTAAATGCCTGCTATATTGGTCAGACCTGCTGTGGGTGTGATTTGTGAGCGCACTCAAGTAGAAGTTTCCTGGTTCTGGGACGCTGCAGTTTTCCAAGTCAAACTCTTTATTCATTCACCTCAGTTATGTAAACAGAGGCGTTTTGTTTTGCAGTTCTGTGGTTGCTTCTCAAACCGCAGTGCTGTGGGTCCTGGAACAGCTCTTTGGCCAAGGTGTAAGTAGAGTGAGGTTGTGCCACTGGTCCCCGAGAGAGGTGGTGGCTGATGCTAGGTTCTTGCCCCATTTACCTCTCACCCTATTTCTCTAATACTTCTCAGTTTCTCCAGAAACAGGCAGTAGATTGGATTACTTTACCAGCTTGCTTTACCATAGGAAGCCCCTGGGTAAGGAGCTCAGCAGACACTCTGGATCCCTTCCCTGGAAAACAATGAATGCGTGGGTGCTTTCTGTTAAGCAGACGCACAGAGATGCCAGAGCTCCTCGCTGGCATTCTCCATGATCTCAGCTTTTAGACTAAATGTCTGTGTTCACCCTGCCCTCACCATCAGGGTAGCAGCTTTCAGAGGCTGTGGTTACTGAGCACCGGGATGCCAATCTGATTGTGGAACCTGCTCCTCTGCATGGTTACCAGATGGAGGAATTGACTGGGGTGGTGTGGGAGGAAGAGTCCTTTTACCTGGATTAATTCTTGCCTTATCTTGCCTTGTTTCCAAATCTCACACGTAGGTACTTCTAGCTCGACAGCCAAGGCAGGGGCATTTGAAATGGGGAAGGTTGATCATGCCAGAACTGCAACTGAAACAAAATGCAGATCATACCCTTTCCAAAGAGCCCCTGTGTCAGTCCTGACATAACACTGGGATTTATTTCCTGATGACTGTTCTTCTCTTGTTTATTTCTTGTTTCCTCCCCTCACAATACTGATGAGATTTCCAGTTGATCTTTTGGATTTTTCATTTCCTTGTGTGTTTCAACTTTCAGTAAATGCAATTCCACATTCTTAACTTGTGTGAAAGTTGCAGAAAACTTACCCTAAAGTAAATCCCTGCAATTCATGTGTCAGTAATTACGTTTTGTTGTACTAATCTGATTGTTTGAATTAATCTGTTCAGCCTATTTCTTTAGCAGTTGCAGAGTACTAGTTGTTCAATGTTCAAGAATAATACTGTAAATGAGCAGAGGTTTGCTGCTGTCTATGCCAAATGCTGTCTAAATCTTGGAGTTTCTTCCTTCCATCTTTTCTTCACAGAGCAATGAGAAATGGCGATATAGCCACTGGTGACACAGAGCTTACTGTCTGCTGTGGCAGCTCGGAATTTTGCTTCCCCCAGCTCCAGTTTTAAATGAGGGACTATGTGCTGACCAGCTAAGAGCTTCCATGAAGCAGGAAGGATTTGACTGGAGGACACACTTTTTAAGTCTTCACAGTAATAGTACCAATGCACTTGCGTTGCATAAAACCCCCAAACTTGTGCAAGTGTAATATTCCAAAAGGATTCAGAGAGAATCTATGTTTTTCCTCCGGTATTTTTTCAAAATTAATTTTTATCAGCCTAGTAGGCAGTTGTTAGTGGTTGGGATTAATTTCCTGTCTCATAGTAAACAAGTTTTCCCAATTGAGACTGTTTTCACTAAGAAGTAGTTAAACTAGAAGCAGAACTAGTAGTGTGGAGCTGTGGTGAAATCAAGCTGTTCACCTGCGGTGACGTGAGTGTCTGGCTGGGTGGCAGACCTGGGATTTCAGGTATCTTGTTGGTAAAGGATGAATGGAATTGCTGAGCATAAAACAGGTCTGTTCTCTGCTGTCAGCAGTGTCCTGCTCCTGCACTGAGTCATATGCAGGATCTGAAACAGGATTTGGAGGAACTCTTAATTGGAGGGATTAAGAGGTCACCATGAGAAATAACACCACATAATACTGGGGACAGGGGATGTGGCAGTGTTACGTTGTGGTGATGAATATGTTCCGGTAACCAGTGTCAAAATATACTGGTACTTCTGGCAAATTTGGGGCAGTGAAGGGAAGAACAGGTAGGAGGAATCCCAGGAGTACCTTCAAAGGTTGGAGAGCTGGTCTTCATTCTTAAAAAAAGTTGAAAGCATGGCAATGCCCGGATGTGAAGAAAAAGAGATTTGTAGCTTAAAAGTATGAGTGTAGTAATGATTGGCGCACACAATGACTTTGAAGTATGTTTTTAATTACATTGTTTTCGCATAGTACTGTGTGTGAAATATTTTGATCTCACATAAGAAGAGGAGTTAGGTCTGTAACAACTGCGTGAACAGTGTGAGAGCGCTTTTCAGTATATTTCTGTGCCTGGAAAAACTGGCATGTTGTTCCCTGTCATCAGCTCAGACGTGAAAAGGAAATGTACAACTGCTGAAAGTGGTGCATGGAATATGGTAAGAAATCTTCTGTCTTTGAAGATCTCCATATGTAAAGTACTCCTGCATGTTTTGAAGATGACTTGGTCCTTGAGATCCCTGGAGGTATTAAGGAGGAAGGAGAAGATGCGTGTAGCAGGCATGTCTTTGGCACCAGTTTAACAGCACAAATCAAATCATAAAGCGAATGCATAAATACGGGAACTTATTGTCCCTGTCAAAATTTAGCACAGTTATAAAACTGTCCAACTGCATTTTGTGATCTGTGTGGTCTGTATTCTGGCAATTAACACACTGGAAGTGTAGAAGCTAATGTTCCAGAAATTTATCTGGAAAGAGCTTAACTCCTCCTGATGAGCAAGGTTTGTGTTGTTCCAATAGCAAAGCAAACCCTTTTATACTGCTGGCTGATATTTTAAAATGAGGCTCAATTTCCAGATGGATGTGTCTTCAAAGGAATGAGATTCCTGAAGTTCTGTTGCTGGAGGGAGAGGTGTGTTTGAGGAACTAACTACTTGATGTGAAAATAGGTGGCTTGCAATGACTGAAACGTTTTGAAAGAGCAAATGGGAAGGAGTGACTGCAGTTCAAAATGCCATGGCTAGACATTGCACCTTCATGAAACTGCAGCTGCTGGGCTTGCAACTGGGCTATATAAAACAGTGTACCACCTGAAATGAAGAAAAACTGCTTCTCTTTAAAGCCTGGGTCTTAACTTCACTGTACTACTTGGTGCAATTGCAGTTAGACCATGTAGTACTTCCCAGTAGGTGTGCTAGTAGGCCTGGTGCCAGCATCCTTCAGAGACCCGGTGTAGGCATTCCAAGTACAGTGATCACCTGTGGAAACATACAGAGCTTGCTGCAGCTTGTGTTCTACTTCCATATCAGTCCCAATAACAATCATTAATTTCCTATAGCAACTGTTGCAGATCATGAGAACTGTTTTGTGTGTACAGCTTTGTGGAAGTACTGCAGTACTTCAGAGCAGCAGTGTAGTACAGAAGGAGGAGATTCCACCTGGAGACAACAGTACAACAGATGGAAAGAAGGACCTTGCAAAGAGAGGCCAGAGTTAGTTTCTGTGTGGGGTTGGTGGAATGGGACTCTTCGATATGCACAGAGGAAAAGACTATAAAGTGGTGAGAGAGTCTGGCTTGTGCCTGGATGAGGTTCTTAAGTGCTGGTTCAGCCCGTTACCCAGGGAATTGTGTCTGTCCTGTGAGCAGGACACACTGTCCAGTGTGGTGTGTTGGGGGTTGGTTTTTGTTTTTTTTTTGTCTTGATTTTTCTTCTTGGTCTGATTTGTTGCTGTTTCTTGCTTTGTACCTTATTCTTTGGGGCACAGTTATTTGGATTGCTCTGTGTTCTGTCTGTCTCTGTGCATTGCTGGATTGCTCTGTGTTCTGCATTGCTACTGAAACACAGTAACCAAGGTTGTATGATCAGAGCTGCTATCAAAGTTATAGCAGCAGAAGGGGAGCCGGTGTTGGGGGGGGGGGCTTTGGCATGTGAGTGCATTTGCCTGCCCTTTCATATCACGACCTGCTATGCAGTCACATGGGGTTTTGATGGCTTTGTTCAAAACGACCCATAAGCTGTTCTACATGCAGATTGAAGCCTGATGGTGCTGAGCTCAAGTGCTTCTGGTGAAGCTTTGCTGTTTCGCTCCAAAGGAGGTGGAGTTTAAGGTATTCACAGAAGTGCTGGAGATGGCTGTGCCATACAGGTTCAGGAGGAAAATTTAGAATTTGGGTGGCTCGAGGCCATCCCATGAAACTCTAAGCAGAATTTTATCTCTCCGATTAAAAATCTCTCCTGACAATGGGGACTGTGAATACAGAATTTGGCAACAAGTTTGTTGCTTTTACAGTAAAAAGAAATAATAAAAATAGTATTTAATTCCCATGAATGTTTTGAGTGGTACTTAGGCCATAGGAAGAGAAACAGACTGGACCAGTCCAGGTAAATATTTTCTATGGAGTAAATTTGAATTTGCCTTTGATGTAGATCTTAGCTCAGGCAGACAGAAAACTTAGTAACTAGAGTAAAACTTTGCAAAGAACTAAGTACAGTAATATTTAATCACACTAAGTGATCCTGTTTTTTAGTATGAAAGGTTTGAAATACATTTTTAATAAGATTGTTGACTAAGTTTTGGGAAGTAAAGCAGCCCTTATTAATTTTATATTCTATTTTATTGATGTGCTAACTCTTTATGTTGGCTAGTCTTAAGTGTTGCTCTGAAAATGTCTTCACACTTGCATTTGGGCAGAAGTTCAAAATCGTATCTTTACAGAGTACACCTCTTGCAAGAGCAATGTACATTAGACAATATAAGTACAATAGACAGTAGACGTAATGATAACAAAAATAGCAAGCCTGGTTTAAAACCAGCAGTTCATTTTTACAGTCACATGTTCAGTGTTTACATGTAGATATAATATTGGACCTTGAACTTGCCTTCTGACCCAAGTATGATACAAGTGCAACCACACCATACAGACCATCATATATTAAACTCATCCGAGTATTGTACACTAGTCTAGTGCCAACACTTCTGTATGCAGGTAACATACAGCTCCAAGTCTCAGCCACTCTCTGTTGTTTTTGCTGAAAGAAGCTGTGTCAAGGTATTTATTTCAAGCTTTGGCTACTTTTGAATAAAAATGCATGAGTTTGTCAGTTCTGTGTCACTCTAGGTATTTTTTTTTTCTGAGCTGGCTTCTTCCTAGCAAAGATAGACTTGTGAGCCCATGTCCTATGTCTCAGTAAATGTTCTGTGAAATTTGAGTTTAATAAGCTCGGTTTTCTTTGTCCATGTTGATGTCTTTGGGTAATGAGAATGAGCCACATGATGGTACATGTAAGTCTACATTGGGAAAATCCTGTGAAACAGAACTGTTGCAGCAGGTAAGAAAATAATTGTCAGTAGATGTAAAATTAGAGACAAACTTTAATTGCAGTATTGGTTAAGTGTGGGCAAAAATGTTCAGAAAAACAGCAGGAACTTGGATAATGAATGACATTGAGATGAGGGGTGGAGTTTGTGTAGAACTTTCCTTGCACGGCTTCGGCTTGTAGGGCTGAGTGCAGTGAGGAGTCCCTGCAGAGCCCTTCTAGCCCCGCTAAGTTACTTGTCTGGTTGCCACATGGAAGGCCAAGCTTGTAGTCTTCAGTGGTATGTGCCTGTCCTTCAGGCTCCACAACTCAAGTATGGAGAGAGGTGGTGACTTTGCAGTGGAGGCTGATTGGATGTGTCTGATGTATTTGTGGAGTCTGAGCTATGTTAGCCTGTGTCTGAAGAGGCCTTTAAAGCACTGATCTTTGCAAAATCATAAACAGGTAGATGTTTGTTTGAACAGACTGATTACTTTGATGATTACTGATTACTTTGAACAGACTGATTACCTGCTCTTGACCTCATTGAGGCATTTGACACTGTCTCCCACAGCATCCTGTTGGGTAAACTGAGGCAGTGTGGCCTGGAGGGCAGAGTAGTGAGGTGGATTGAGAGCTGGTTGAAGGGAAGAAGCCAGAGAGTTGTCATTAATGGGACAGAGTCTGTCTGGAGGCCTGTGACTAGTGGAGTCCCTCAAGGGTAGGTACTGGGACCAGTGCTGTTCAGTGTATTCATTGATGACCTGGATGAGGGAATAGAGTGCACAGTCAGCAGGTTTGCTGATGACACAAAGCTGGGAGGGGTGGTGATACCCCAGAAGGTTGTGCTGCCATTCAACAGGATTTAGACAGGCTGGAGAGCTGAGCAGGGAAAATTTAATTGAATTTAACAAGGGCAAGT